>RJWT010002628.1:0-39983 GCA_004365215.1 Cuniculus paca | reverse complement strand
GCAGGAGTGCTCCCATCCTCTTGGTCTTCAGTCATTTCTCACACAGCCTACGTCAGCTGCCCTTCTGCAGTACACGCCCAGCTGAAGCTCCCCAGCTGTAGCCTTCCAGGGCAGGCAGTGGGGTTAGCGAGCTTTCCTTCTGTCAGAAGGTCAGTTAACAGGCCAGGTACCCGTGTGGAGGGGCAGAGTGCTGCTGGGCGATAGTGCAGGCGACCCTCCTGGAGCATGCTCCTTCAGCCTGCAAAAGCTGCTAGCACCCACTGTCTCCCCCTGGCCTCAAGCCCCGGAATGCCAGGCAGCCTGTAATAGGAAGAGCTGGCTACACCGTGCTCCTGTCCTGGCATGAACATGGACGGCCCGCCCAGCGGGAAGTGGCCAGGCCTCTCCATACTTCATGCAGCCAGCAGTAGGACGGGTGTTTCACTCAACACCTGGCCTGCACGCTCTCCTTCAGCCAGCTCTTCTACACTGCTTCTGGTGACTAACAACAATCCCCAAATTCCCTTTCCCTTAGTATAAACATCCACCAGGCTCTTCTCAAAGGGTGGTCAAGCCTAGCCATCCACAGCGTGCTTTGGTGGCACGGTGTGGCTCAGCAGGAGGCTGAAGCAGGGCAGCTCACACGAGGTGCAAACGGGCTGAGAAGCATCACACCTGAGCTGAGACTTCAGCAGGACCCGGTGAAGCGGTGGTGAGCAGAGGATCCTCTCCGATAAAAGCGGGGCACCATGCTGCCACGTGGGAATCTTAACTGGTCTCACGTGTCCTTTGTGCGCAACTCTGATGCTGCAAATGAAACAACAGAAGATGTGCAGCAAGTCAACGAAGGGTTTCCACCATTTCCAGAAGGCAGCCCAGACCAGAATTTATTTTTTCATTTTTATTAGAGAAATTAAAATCTGAGGAAAACAGAAAACAGTATTTTAGAAAAGGCAATCAATTAGGGGGCGACAAGCCTGTCAAGGGCAGGGCCATCCCTAACACAGGACCTGGCACACAGGAGCTGCTCAAATAGCACTGATTCCCGAGTTGTTCCCACAAGTTCAGGCAAGCTCCTCTCCGAAGGAAGGAGCGCGACAAATTTTAAAAGCACAGGCAAATTTGAAAAATGTAATTTGGTCTAAACTTGCCCGCCAGTAAAATCTTATAAACCACTGAAACTCATCTGTCTCACACCGAATTATCTAGGTCAAGTACCGTATAGACTGTCAACAGTCTGGCTCACGTTAATTTAATGCAACAGACATTGCTTGAAATAAAGAAAACACATGCCCTAAAGCCTGTTTGGATGTTTCTGCAGGGCAATGTCCCATCAGAGACCAGAGGCGAGCGGCTCACACACCGAGCCCACCTGCAGCCCTGACACTCAGTCTTTTGTGTGACTTTGGAGGCACGCAGCACTTCTGTCTAAACCTGCATCCTCAACTAAAACAGGCCAAGGTTACACGGGATTCTTTTGTAGATCTCCATATAAGTAGACTGGAATGGCCACCCCGTATCTGAATGCCAAGAAGGAGCTCCAATACCATCCAGCATCTTCACACACCCCTGACAATTTTAACTACTACATTAGATAAAAGAAATAGGAGGGCTGCATACTGGAAATGAGAAGGCAACATTATTACCTGCAGATGGTCTGGGGATATCCAAAAGAAACAACTAAAAAAGTGAAAGTTTTTAAAGGGAAATCCATTAAGGTGCCTTTGTAAAAACATTAAAAATGTAAAAGCATAAAACAAACCTAATTATGATAAATGCAAAATACATGCAGTGATATAACAGAAAATAATGAAAAATACCTCAGCCTGCAGTGGTGGCACACAGCTCTAATCCCAGCACTCTGGAAAGCTGAGGTAGGAGGACGGCAAGTTTACACCCAGCCTGGGCAATAGTGACTTAGACCCCGGATCGAAATAAAAAAATTTTAAAAGGGCTACGGACGTAGCTTAGTGCAAAGGCCCTGGGTTCGATACACAGTATCCCCCCCCTCCGCCCGCCAAAAAAATTTAATGACAAAATTTAATTAAAAATTGTAAAATCTTAAAAAATCTCTGAACAGAGAAATACACAAATGGAGGTATCTTTCTTTGGGATAAAAAGGCTCGGAAGTGTAGATGCCAGGTCTCCCTAATCTACTGATTAAATGCTAAACAAAATCATCTCAACATAATGACACCAAAGGTCATGTGGAAAAAAACATATAAACAATGAAAAAATTACCTTCCCCCCAAAAAAGATGAAATATGAGCCCAACAGAGAACACTGAACATTTACCAAGCACTTCAATATATGTCTGGCACTGTGTTAGGCATTTTAATTATCTCATTTGCTCATCACAGTCCAAATAACACAGGAGTATTGTCTGAGGCTTAGAAAAATCACCTGTCCAAAGTCACAGAGATACAAAGTAGCAGAACCAGAACTCCATGCCAAACAGTATTCCTCAGAACTCCACAATTCCAGATCAACAGACTAGGGAATCCAGAAAAAGATCCAACTATATTGAGGATTTCATTTATAATTCAATCAACAGGAAGTAATTAAGAGGTCCCCAACTAGCTGGATATTTTCATCAAAATCAATTCCTGGTTGGTCAAAAATTTAAGACAAAGAGGAGGCGGAAAAAGGTAAGAGAAAGCATGGAAGCTTCCTAATTTCCGAGAAGATATTGGTAAAAGACGTTATGGTCCTGAAATAAAGACAGGCTGACAATCAGGATACGAAACTCAAAATCCATGAAAAAATCATGATAAAATTGACTACATAAAAATGTTAACTTTCTCCTGTAATCCCAGCTGCTCAGGTGGCTGAGGCAGGAGCATCACAAATTCAAGGCCAGCATGGGCAGCTCTGAAAGAACCTCTCTCAAAATAAAAAGCAAAAAGACAGGTTGGGGATGTAGATCAGGTCAAGGCCCTGGGTTCGATCCCCAGATAGACAGACAGACAGACAGATTGATCTGTCAAAAAATGTTACTGTACGTAAAGTAAAAACAAAACCAAAAAAGTTTCCTTAAACTTCCACAGGATTTCAAGTAGTAAGAAAAAGATCACAAATCAAAGAAAATACAAATGGTTGATCAATATATGAAAGCATTCAACCTCATTCAAAATAAAGGGACACAATCAAAATTACAAACTAGTTTTCCATTAATCACCATGGCAAAAAATAAATGATGAGGTAATTATGAGATGTCAAGAAAGGCACAGGGAATGAAAAGCAGTTTGATAATCACTGTCAAGACCCTGAATACAGTCCTTAACCACAAGTTCCAGAGCTAAGAATGAATTTGTTGAACGACTATTATACGTGAGGATGCACACTACAGTTACTTGGAATATCAAAAATGAAAACGCAGCCAGGTGTGCTGACGCATGCTTGTAATTCCAGAAACCCAGGAAGTTGAGGCAGCAGGTCAAGCCTGGACAATTGACCGAGACCCCAGTTCAGAATTAAAAATGATGCAGCTGCAGATGCAACTCAACGTGAAGACCAGGGTTCAATCCCCAGCACCAGAAAAAATCCTGAAAACCCAAAGGTCTATCAATAAGATCTAGTTAAATAAATTTTAAGTTCATCATAAAATTCAATGCTATGGTTATTTTTTAATACATCTGTACAAGGCCAGCTATGTAGACCAGTGATAGAGAACTTGCCTAGCATGCATAGGTAGTAGGCTCAATCCCCACCAAAAAAAAAAAAAAAAAACTTAAAACAAAAGTAAACAATCTATATATTGTATACAATAATTAAAAATACTTGACATATTAAAAGAATAAAACCCATTTTAAAAAGAGAAATACACAGAAAAATTCTGGGAAGCTACTCAAAAACCTATTAGTAGTAACTGCCTCTGCAGATCCAAGTGGAAAGTGGAGAAATGGGAAAAGTACTTCTCTTCTTGGATGTAATATCTGATTTTTTTTTTTTTTTTTTTTGGTACTGGGCATTGAACTCACGACCTCGCACTTACCAGGCAAGCACCTGAACCGCTGGGCTAAATCCCCAGCCCAATATCTAAATTTTTTTCCAAACACATGTATGACTTTAAGCACTTTTTTAAAAATGAACTCAAGGGCCAGGCATATAGCTCAGCAGCACAGCTCCTGCCTGGCAAGCATGAGATCATAAGTTTGATACCTGGTACCAAAAAATAAATAAAAAATTAAAAAATGAACTCAACAAATGATCATCTCGCACTGAATAAAGACACAAAGTTCCAGGTAGTTTTTTTTTTTCAAACCTTTACTGAACACAAACACCACTTTTTCTTTTATACAGTTAAGAGCATTAAGTTTCAAATTAGCTGAACGATGAGGACTGTCAATTGCCAGGAAATTAAAAATGATTCTACATGTCAAACTCAAATAGAAAATGCCATGCAATATATAAATCACTAAGAGACCTCTGGTGTAATCAGCAAGTTTACTGTTTATTAAAGTCACATAAATGGTTTGACAAAAGTGCACGAGAGAATGACATCACTGGCTTGTTATAAATCACAGTGAATTACTAGAATACAACAATGTAGTCCCTCTACGTGGAGGTCTGCAGAAGGGGGTATTATAAAGGGCAGGGTCTTTGCAATGGGTTAGGCCACTGAAGTTTTGTTCCCCCCACCATGTACCTCTGAAAAGACTGGTTAGGAAAGCTGAGGCTTTTTCCCTCATCTCTTCTCCTCTACCAATTAATTACTAAGCAACCACGAAAAGGCCATGCACAAATTTTACAACACCTGATAAAGAATAGATATAAAAAACTGGTTCACAGCATCACTTGGCAAGCTTGCATCTTCGCTCCTTGTTCTGATTAGGCCATTCATCACATGACTCGCCCCTAAAGGAGAAGCTGTTAGTAATTTAGCAATAGTCACCCCTGCACACACATCAAGAAACACCGCATAACCATCGAGTCACTGTCCTTCCCCTACACAGCGACACAAAGGTACACTCCATAAACCTAGGACCAGACCACATTTACTTTACAGTGTTAAAAATTAACATGTCACCGTTATCAGAGCAGTGTCTGTTTCAGGTCCTGTATTTGGGGGAGGAGAGGACGCGGTACAGCCCAGCCCATCAGTCTAACAGAAGCGTCTCAGCCCTGCAAGGTGGTGACATATATAATGAGCCTACAACTCTCAAGAGATGACCTCCAGAACAAAGTTGTGCATTTTCAGAGTAGGAATGAACACAGCTTAAAACCTTGTGGACTAACATTTTTAATAGAGCAAAAGGCAGAATTCTGTGTTCTTTAGCCCCTTTTAATGTTACAGTATAGTCAGTAAAAAACAATATTCATCGATGCACTGACATATCTGGCTGGCCTGGAAAGGAGTGGCAACTATTGCAAAGTTTTACAGAAAATCTAAGAGCTAGGCCTTAGACTTCCATCCCTCTACTCATCACTAAACAGCTGGCTGCTTCCAACCCGGCAACTCCCTCCTCATGCCGCTCCATTCCAGGAAAAAAAGAAAAAAAAGAAAAAAAAGAAAAAAAAATTGTCCTGCTTGAATAATCTAAAGCAGTCTTATTCACGAAGCAGCTGCCTCAACTATGATGAAAACTTAACAGGATGTTGTTCCTTGAAATTTTAACTTTCAAAAACATTTATCAAATAGAGTTGGCATTTAGGGAGCTGCTGCCCCCAAATCATACTTTACTTCCAACAACGCTATCATACCTAAATCCTCACAATTACTATGAGTGGACTATTAGTAAAGTGAGATAAAAACGGTCTCATAAACGAGCGAGACCAAAGCTTGCTGGTGCCTCTTCGGGTCTGTCTGTCTCAAGTTCCCACAGCAAAGTCCCACAAGGTTCCTGGGCTCTGGCCTTCCAAGGTGGACCAGACAAAATGGTGCTGTCAGCTTTGGTTCTTATGTGAAAATGTTACCCCTTCTTGATCAACTGGGGGGATGCATTTGCTGCCCATTCCTTGACTTATATAAATGCAAATTCAATTTCACCAACTTCATTTAAAGAAGAAAACCCACCTACATTTCACAGGATTTGTAAATGAAAGCATCCACCCGCACCTGTAGTTACTCCAGATTTATATGACAATTCCCAAGCAGGACACGGAAGTCTTGAGCAAATCTGTAACGCTATCAAGGAAGAGTTACAATTCAAAGCACAATTCGATCAGTAATAAACATCAAAAGTAAAAGTGGCAACAAAATGAAGACTGTTTAGTGTTCTCAGTGAGCTGAGATACGGAACTTCACCTTTCATACCTATTTATTTTCCTTTAAAATAATTATGTTTATGAAGGATTTGGCTAAACACATTTTAAAGTAATTCTACAAAAAGAAAATGTAAAAAACAGGCATGTAGATCAACTGTTTCAAGAATGGCTTTATCTTTTATAATGGATATTTGGATTGATACAAGACAGAATTAAATCCTTAGCAAGATAGTGCACAATGTACGACTAAAGTTTTTTAAAAATCCAGCTACCGTTAGCACAGTTCAGTTTGTTCTGCTGTCTTCACACTTCTCCAAACTTTGTCAGTATTTCACTCAGCAGGACTTCCTTTCTCCTAAACGGTCATTAAACTGATGTCTGCATATGTACATATAATTATCCTCATTTTATAAATGAGTAATGTCTAAAATAGTGCTGGCCCTGGGCAGCCAAAGGGATGAAATGTGTGATTAAAACATGCAACATCACCCTAAAGTTTGGGTGTTTAAAAATCACATACATTAAAAATGGAACCAACTGAATACCAAGTATCAAGCCCTTCCTCACATTGTTAAATATGCAGACGTTGTAGCCTGAAAGAGTCTGACCTGAGCCATGAGGAAGTGTGTTTTCTCTTTCAGGCCACTGAGAGTTGCCAAGAGAAAGGTACAGTATTTCCCTGATTCACACCAGGAAGATGGTCAGCAATATCCAGATTAGGGTGTTTTGTTTTGTTGTTTGTTTTGAGAAAGGGTCTCACTACGTAGTTCAGGCTGGCCTCAAACACACAGCAATCCTCCTGCCTCAGTCTCCCGAGCGCTACAACCACAGGCTCGCACCACTGCGCCCAGCCAGGACTCATTTTAACACCTCCCTTTAGGCCATCCTGAAACATCCTCTCAAAACCTCAGATTGGGCAACCAGAAATCTATTACCATGATAGGATTTGCCTTCGAAATATTCCTAGCTGAAGCAAGAAGACACACAGTACAAAAATGGCACCTGTATTGTACATCCTTGGGGGAAGAAGTTTTTAAAGACTCCCCTTCCACCCAGCAAAGCCTTTCATCTCATGGGGTTATCTCTATTTAAGGCCCTAGGTGCTGATTTTGGCGTGGTCATTGTTTTAACACTGAGCCAACTGCAACCTTTCTATTTCACAAAGCAATATCCATATGTGAAATGGTAATTGAAATCTTGTGTTTTAAAGTTTACATCTGATGTCACTACATCGTTATAATGCTTTTCATTGAAGAAAAAAAAAGCTGCAGGTCTTCATTTACAGTACCATGCACTATGAGTAGCTAAGGCATTCAATTGGCACTAGAGAGAAAATTAAAGACAGTTAGCTTTACTTTCATTATCATTTTTAACATCAATAGAAATAGGTGTGTACCTTTTGCTTGAATTCCTACTATTCTTTAATCACAGAATGCTTTTAGATTGATAGTTTAAAATGTTACTCTTAAAACAAGAAAACACAAAGACCTCTGTATGGCCTGTTGGAATAACTGACATCCTGGTAGAAAATTTTGCAGCTCCATCAGAATACTTTTCAAGTAGCATTGAGAATTGTTTTCATCATCAAAAACACTCCATTTTCATATATGTACCAGACTAGTGATTTTTCTACCTCTTATAATGAACTAAAAAGTGGGAAAAATTTTTAATATCCTGGCTCCTTTTTATCAGTCATAAACACCTTAGTAGGGAAGCACAATGCCCTCTGGAAAAAGTTTCCAAACTTTAAAAGATGTAACACAGGAAGAAATGGAGAAGGGGACAAAAAGGGAATGTAAGACTATACTGTGATGACTTGTTTCATAAGAAAACACAGCATTCGTAAAGCTTACCCATCTGTGAGGTGAATCAAATGCAGCTGGCTGCAACTTGGATGAATTACATTAGAACAGAAACCTTGAAAAATTCAATCTTGGAGGCAGAGCCCCTCGAAATTCTCTGAGAAGGCTGGTTTAAGATTATCACCACTTTGCAGCACAATGCAATGGACTTAACTTTCTAAATTTGCAGCTATTATTAAACTAGCCCTTTTTTCAGGCTACCGTGTAGCTGTATTCTTTTAAGCCCTCCTGCTGTTAAAACGCGCCTCCCTCCAGCCTACAGCAGTATGCCGTGTGCACAACAGCTGGACCTCCCTTGCTTTCAGTATTCCTTTTTGGTTTTCTTCACGAAATCCTCAAACTGCTGCATGGAAAACAATGGATGTAGGCTGAACAGAAATACTACTGTACGCGGCTGTTTAAAACATTATGAACTTCAAATCATACACATCCATATTACATAAACAAGGTATGGTATATCTGTTTCTTCAAAAAAAGAAAGACGAATAAGAAACTGACAGTCAAGCCCCTTAGATTATAGTTACACCTAAGCAATGTGGCTTGGTTGAAAGTGTATCTGAAATCAATCACCCGATGAGGCAAGAAGGCTAAAGACAGAACAAGTGGAGGATGGGTTGAAAGGAAGGAGGGTGGAAAGAAAAGCACAATTTATGAACACATAATTCTATTGTCTGTGATTAAAGTCCTTTACTTTTTAGCACCACATTAAAACGATTTTACATATCCAGTCACTTAATGAAATCCAACAAACTCTTCAAGAGTTCTGGGGATCTGGTCTTGGTAGTTAATATCGTTAGCCCGAACTGCTCGGGCAGCCAGGCACTTGAGACTCATCTTCATTTGAGTTTTAAGCAGTATTTCCGACACCCCCGTTGTACTTTTGTCCAGCGGAGTCTTGTTCTGCTTATTCGTCATGTCAGTGTGAGCGCCCGCTTCCACCAGACTGATGATGATAGAGTGCAAGGTCAAAAAGTCACTGATGGGCCTGTTGTACTGGACAATGATATGAAGGGCGCTGTTGCCCTCGTTGTCCACGGCATTCACCTCAGCACCGCAGTCCAGCAGGAGCTTGGTGACCAGCGCGTTGGGGAAGCTGCAGACATCGTTGGTGTGGAAATCGTCGACGGGGGTGTTAGAGTTGACGGCTAGATGCAGCAAGGTGAAACCTTCACGAGTTCTGGGGTCGAGGTGGATCAGGTTGTAGATCTGCTTGTTAATTTTGCATTGATCTTCCTCACTGCACTGTGTTTTGGTAGAAATGCACACCAAATACAGAAAGGTGTAGAGATTACATTCATAGTTGTCCATGGCACTGTGGACATCTGCATCGGGGATATTTTTTACCCTGTTCATACTCTGCTCTATTTCCAAGACGCTGCATCGCAAGACGCACTCTATGTCTGGGGCCTTCACAGTTTCATTCAAATGGATCATCTGTGAAAAAACTTGAGCGAACCGCAGAAGATCCTTGTGGGTATTCCTGTTGCCTTTCTGCCTGAGGTGCAGGGCATGAAGCCACAGCTTGATACACTGCTCGAATTCCATGTTATCCGCATACACAGCGCCCCTGTAAATGATGGGATGGGAAACATCAATGTTGTCAGCACCTAAAATCCGTTCCCGAACTATAAGGCCTTCCATGTGAAGAGCATCTCTGTCCTGCCGAATGGACTCCAGTTCCTGAGGGTTTCTACATTCAGTTCTGTTCCCATAGGCATGGATTGGTGGGAGGACCTCTTTTTCAAGAACGTTATCACCATCTTGAAACCTCTCCAACATGGCTAGGTATAAATAGTGGTACGTCTTCATGATGTCATAGTTCTCGCGGTCATTTGCAAAGGAGGCACCCAGGAGTTCCAAAGCTTCAATCCGACTCCTTCGGTCACAGTCGGCATGCGAGAGCAACAGTTCCACGACGTCGGCTTTACAGCTTTCGGCAGCTACCTTCAACGGTGTCATCCCATGGCCATTCACCACGATGGCAGCTCGCCACTTGATCAGCTCTTTCACAATGTCGATGTGCCCGGCCTCCGCTGCGAAGTGCAACGCCGTGGCTCCACAGTGTGCCTTCGCGTTGGGGTCGGCACGCTGCTCTAGGAGGTACCTGACCACGTCCGTGTGTCCCTTATACGCTGCAATCATTAGGCAGGTGTTGTCGTACTTGTTGGCGATGCTGATGTTGGCATTGTTCTCAACCAAGTACTTCACGATGTCCAGCCTGCCATCGAAGCACGCCGCGCGCAGCGGGGTGGAGTTCGTTACTGTGGTATGGTTCACGTTGGCTCCGTGGCTGACTAGAAGTTTAACCACTTCAAAATGTCCTGCTCCTGCAGCGCACCAAAGAGCAGTGGCTCCATCAATGACATACCTACACGTGAAGAGAATAAACAGTTAGACGGTGGAGGCCACACGTCCTACCGTAAGCATAAGGACGCATTTATCTGCGCTGACCGAGAACGCACTCTTCAGCACACTAAGAAAACATCAGCTTTGGTGAAAATAAAAACAGGTGACTTCGGTAAAGCACTCGGCATAGTACTTGTACCTAGTACGAGCACAATAAATGTATCATTATCACTTTATTTCCTTTTTCTTTCTTTTTTTCTTTTGGTACCAGGGATCAAACTCACGACCTCGCACTTGCCAGGCAGGCACTTATGCCACTGAGCTAAATCCCCAGCCCCACTTTATTTCTAAAGTATACATTTTTTTAAAAACTAAAAAAATCACTTGCTTTCTAGTACCAATAGTAAAATCTGAGAAAACACAGAGGAAGTATAAGAAGATTGTAACTTCCTTTCTACTAAGCTGACACACTGCTTTAAAATCACAGCCCACCGTGCCTTCAGCCTCCTCAGAAGCCTCCAGGCAACACTCTCGCTCAATTGGGAAAGCAGCCCCAGACCCTGCAGTAACACTGTGTTAGATTCTGCTTTAAGAAAAAAATGAAGCAGACAATCTTGCTCTCAAATTATCTAAGCACATCAAAATTATACTTACTCTACTATAACTAAGAGAGCGAAACAATTACCCTTCCATACAATACAGACCAACCACAGAAACCATGACGCTGAGCAAAGGCGTCCGAGGCAATCTAGCACATATAACATGGCATTTACATACCTGTCTGCAGGGTTACAATGAAGCACCAGTGACTTCTGGGGAGGGTGTGGTCTTAGATGTCAAGATACATTCCCTTTGGGGGAGGTACTGAATCAGCGACCTTATCAAACTCAGATGACCACTTTGTAAAATTTTACGCACTTAAAATGAATGTATTTTCCTGAGTATGTTATACCCCATATTAAAAGTTTTAAAATATATATGCATATATGTGTATTTGTATATCCTGTCTATCTATGTTTATCCCTAAAGCAAACCACTATGGGGAAAAATATTAACAGCAGGAAAAAACTAGTAATTTGGAAAAATCGAGCAGATACCTTCCCTGACATGACTGGGTTTTATGACTTCAAATTCATCATGTGCTTACTGAACATCTGCATTTGCTACTTAACATATACAAAATTAGTTTCTTGCTAGGAGGCCACTCTTTTCTAACTTTCCACTTTTAATTCCCCCATTTTCCCAATTTAATCCTACTACTTACTGACCATAAGACTGAAAAGAGAGATGTTTGCTGAATGTTCAGATCTACAGCGCTAGAACCAGTAAGAATACGTGGAAAGTTTAAGAGAAGTCAAAAAGCATCACTCACTAGAACTGAGAAAGAAAACCAAAAATCTCACTAGTGAGCTGTTCACGCTACAAAATAATTTTGTAATCCAGGTCAAATCTTATCTCCCATGAAGCAAAAAAAAAAAAAAAAAAAAAGCATAGCATCTCTGGCTCTACAGCTTGAGTGCGGTGGCGCCTCCCACATCCAAATGTTTCCAATGTGCTGGCGTCCTGGAAAAGGGACTTTGAGAAGTGCCTGGGCTATGAGGTCCTCCCTCTCCACAGAGGCAGAGACAACTCCCCCCGCCCCTCCCGGAGGAGGCAGCCCTCACCAGAAAGAGGACCTGCTGGCACCTTGATCCTGGACTTTCCAGCCTCCAGAATAGTGAGAAATAAATGTCCATTCTTTATAAAATTCCAAGCCTTGGTTATTTTGTTACAGCAGCACAAAATGGACTAAGACATATAAATACTATAGTTCAATCCCAGTTATCCCACCCACAAAAAAAAAAGCCACCCTTTATCTCTTTTGCTAAAATTAAAATACTTTATAACAAATCAAGCAATTACTTCTTAAGTTTTAAATACTGACACAGTGTTTCTAAGCAAAAGTCTCCTCAGTAACTACAGTTACCTAAGGGGAGGAGAGTAACACTGACTAGAAAGAGGCTTGAAGCCAGGCAGGGTAGCACATGCCAGTAATGCCAGCACTGTGGGAGGCTGAAACAGGAGGATGGCAAGTTTATGCTGTCTCAGGATAAAAATAAAAAGGGCTGGAAATGTAGCTCAGAGAAGAACCTGAGTTCAATCCCAGTATGGGAAAAGGGGGTAGGGCCTTGAAGATACTGGAAATTTCTTTATGTGGTGGCCAGCCACATGGATGGAGATTAGGGGAAAATGTTTATCAAACTGAACACTTAGGGCCTGTGCACTTTACCGTACATAAACAGGACCTCCAAAACGTTAGAGGCTTTCTGAAGCTTCTTTTCAAATTTTTTAACGTCACTTGGTCTGAGGATAATGCCATTTGGTTTGGTCAGTGGCACAGCTCTTGCCTGCCATGCACAAAGCCCTGTGGGGTGGGGGTTCAACCCCCAACACCACCAATAAAAGTGCCACTTAATTGTTCACAGTTTTGTTTTTGTTTCTGTTTTTTAATGAAGAACACTAGGGCTGGAGCTAGAGCTCAGTGGTAGAGGGCTCACCTAGTATACAAGACCCTGGGTTCAATCCCCCAGCACCAGTAAAGTAAAATTTTACAACAGTGATTTCTTTCTTTCTTTCTCTTTCTCTCTTTCTCTCTTTCTTTCTCTCTTTCTCTTTCTCTTTCTCTCTTTCTTTCTCTCTCTCTCTCTCTCTTTCTCTCTTTCTTTCTCTCTCTCTCTCTCTCTTTCTTTCTTTCTTTCTTTCTTTCTCTTTTTGTGTGTGTGGCACCAGGGATAGAACTCATGACCTCGCACTTGCCAGGCAGGTGCTTAGGCCACTGAGCTAAATCCCCGGCTCTAGTGATATGCTTCAATAGTTCTAACTAGCCAGACAGGGTGGCACATGCCTGTGATCTCAGCACTCAGGGGAGGCTGAGGCAAGAGGATTGCTACAAGTTCGGGCCAGGCTGGGCTACAAGGAGTTCAAGACTAGTCTGAACTACATAGTGAGACTCTGTCTCCAAAATAAAAACAAAAACAAATTCTAACTAGACTTTTGCAGTTTGGTTTAATTAAAATTTATTTATTACATCTTTGCCATGATTATATATAAAGTTCAATAAAAAGTATTTCACTGTCCAAAAACTACCATTTGCAACAATGTCACAAAAGTATCAATATCTAGCCATAAATCAACAAACAATGTGCAAGATTTACACACTAGAAACTACAAGTAAACAGTCCTGACATAAATAGAAGAAAACCTAAAAAATGGAAAAATAATTCATGTTCATGGTTTAGGAGATTCAACAGAGTTCAGATGTACATTCTCCACAAAAATCACCTATATACTCCATATATTCCAAATCAAGTGTGTGTGTGTGTGTGTGTGTGTGTGTGTGTGTGTGTGGTCACATGCACATGGGTATAGAAAGTGACAGGCCAATTCTGAAAAGTATTTGGAAATGCAACCAATATAATCTTGAAGAAAAAATAAAATTGGAGAACAATTCAGACAAGTGTCACTGGTACAAGTATAGAACAATATACAAATAGAACAAAAACAAAAACAAAAAGAACTTCCAGAAATAGACACACATATAGTTATTTGGTTTATAACAAAGTTCCAGTGAAAATCAGGTAGAAAGTATAGTCTTTTTAACAAATACTGCTGAAGCAACTAAATAATCTATATGGGAAATGAGCCCTGACTCTTATCTCAGACTATATACAAAAGTTACAGTAATAACTGGGCACGCTGATACACACCTGGGAGGCAGAGGCAGGACAATCACAAGTTCAAGCAACTTAACAAAACGCTGTATCGAAATTCAAAAAAAAAAATTTAAAAGGCTGGGCGTGTAACTCAGTGCAAGGTACTGGGTTCAATCCTCAGTACTGTGGGGAAAAAACAGTAATAGTAATATAGACTTTCAATGGAAAAAGCAAAGATTAAGAGTTTCTTTGAAAAGGCAGACTATCTTAGTGACTTTGGGATTGAACATGATTTCTTAAACACAATCTAAAAATATATACATTAATCATAAAAGAAAAAAGGCTTATTGCACTTCATTAAAATTAAGAAATTCTAATCATCGCTGGGCATGGTGGTGCACTCCTGTCATACCAGCACTCGGGAGGCTGAGGCAGGAGGATCATTGCAAGTTTGAGACCAGTCTAGGCTACAAAGTGGGCTCAAGGCCAGCCTGAACTGCATGGTGAGACCCTGTCTCAAAAAGACCAAAAAAAAAATTCTAATTATCAAAAGACATTATCGTATTCTAAAACCACGTAAGCAATCCTCTGACTGGGAGAAGTCCCTGCAATAGATACCCATTGACAAATTAAAAAAAAAAAATCAGGCAACCTCTTTTTTAAGAAAGGGGTTAAAGGACTAACAAGTGTACCTCACAAAATACCCAAATGACCAATATACAAAAATGTTCAAAATAATTTGTCACCAGAGAAATGCAAACTAAAGCTAACAGGGACCAGTAACACCATGGGAGTGACTGAAATGGCTGAAAGGGCAAGGCCGCGCGTGGACTAGGATGTGAGGGACTGAAGCTCTTGCTGCTGGAGGAAACCGCTGGGAGGAGCAGAACACAATCGGCCACTGGCGAACTGCTTGGCTATTAGTGATACACATGTCCACGTCAGGACCTGGAGACTGCACTCCTTGAAATACCAAAGGGAAATTATTGCAAATGCTCACCAAAAGACATACACAAGAAAGTTCATAACAGTTTTTTGTAAAAGGCAAACACTGAAAACGACCAAAATATCCATTAAGAGAAAAATGCAGACTACACAGCATTAAAGAAAATCATTGATGCAACCATACGCTGAATCTCATAGATACTGGGTTTGACAAAACGGCAGCCAAACACACAAGAATAAAGTGTCTGACTTCATTTACAGGAAATTCAAGTACAGGTAGAACTAATCTGGGGTAACAGAAGTCCAAATAATCATTACTGGGGCAGGGTGGGGGGAGTGACTGAGAAGGGACACAAGGAATTCAGAGTGATTAGAATAATTTACACATTGACCTAGAAAGCAATCACAAAGATGTACACTTTAGATTCATGCACTTTACTAGATATATTATTAGATTATTAGATATATCCAAAATATATAATTAAAAGCAAATGAGGCACAAATGACATTAAAGAAAATAGTTTAAATGAATACAAATAATTTATATCAAATACTTTCAATATGTTGAGGACTGCAATAACTGCTTAATATGCAATATATCACATTTAATCCTCTAAGTAACATCACACAAGTAGATACTATTACTAAGTCCATTTTACAGAATAGGACTTACAGGTTTATAGGAGATCAAATATATGAAAGTACTCTGAGCACTATTAAATGTACCAAATGGAAGGAAGGACAATATTATAGTTCAAAGATTTGTTTCCATTTAAAGAGTACTGGGCCGGGGATATAGCTGAGTGGCAAAAGTGCCTGCCTGGCAAGCACCGGATCCTGAATTTGATTCCCAGTGCCAAAAACAAAACACATTTAGAGTATTTTTTCAAACTGATTATTAATGTCATCAAATAAATGCATATGTAATATATGGTAATATTTTCAAGGTTAACAACATTTCCTTGTACTGGTTTTCAAAATATAAGTCTTAACATTATATAACATGAATCTAGACAATCTAGAAGTCCTTAATTGCACTCATTGTCTTGTTTTTATTGTTTCTATTCTGTTCTGTTTGATTTTTACTATGTCCGAAGGTATCTGCAGCTATTTTGAAGACATCAAAAGGCGTTATGGTAACTATTGTTGATTTCATAATGTCTTGAAATCCTGCATCACTTACACTGGTTTGTTTTGATTGGTTTTATTGTTTTATCCTCTTTAAAATAAAAAATAAAAATAATTTTTAACAGGCACTTATGTGCATTAGTAATTAAGATTTACCCTTTTAAAGATAAAAAAGACAAAAGTTGCAATACATTTCTGACTTTAAAAATCTGTTATAAAAGTAAAAAGTAATTACAAATATATACTTTTTTTTAATATTTCTTTTTTTTAAGAAAACAAACGGCATGGTGGCGCATGCCTGTAATCCCAGCACTCAGAAGGATAAAACAGGAGGATCTTTGCGAGTTTGAGACCAGCCTGGGCTACAAAGTGAGCTCAAGGCCGGGGATTTAGCTCAGTGGTGTAAGAATCTGCCTGGCAAGCCAAGGTTGTGAGTTTGATCCCCAGTGCCAGAAAATAAAAAATAAAAAGCAAAACATAAAAAGGATAGAAATGATACAGAATTTTTTTAAAAAAGTAGGAAATTAACATTAGTTAACATATTGCATATTGTTATCTTAGAACTGGTTGTTCAAGTTACAAGATCTAGGCACAAAAAATGATCAAACAATTAACTTGGCTTTTTGGTACCAAGACACTGAATCAGGGCCTCATGTGTGCTAGGCAAGGGCTCCACCCAAGCTCCACCCTTAGCTCCTTCTTTTGGTTTTTATAACAGAAACTACTTGGTTAGTTTAATATTTTTCTTGGTACAGTCTAATAACTTCCATTATTTTCCTTTGATGCTAGAAGCCTCATAAAAGTGACAACTACCTGCCAGCCATGAGAGTGCACACCTATAATTCTAGCTACTCAAGAAGCTGAAGCAGGACAATCACAAGTTTGAGGCCAGCCTGGTAATTTATAAACCTATCTATCACATTCCTCTGTGTATAAAATCTAGCTAAAATTATAAGACTATGCTCATTCAAAACAAGATACCAAATGCATTTAACCTATTATAAAGATGTAGTAAGTTTACTGCAATTTTACTAATCCTGTAAAAGAAACACCATATAAAACAATGACCTTTCTAGTCTCAGTCAAAACTGCAATGCAAATTCTCTATTATGTCTCATAACTTAAAAATATATAATTTGATATTCACCTTGTCAAACAAAAAGTATGCAACAGACCACAGAAAGTTTTCACAGAGAGAACATTTCTCAAGCTTATTATCCAGCTACTTAGAAGGCTAAGGCAGGAGAATGCAAGTTCAAGGACAACCCGGGCAACTTTGAAAGACCCTATCTCAAAATAAAATATGAAAAGGGCTGGGGATGTAGCTCAGTGGTACACGCTTGCCAAGCACTTATGAGGGCTTGTGTTCAATCCTTAGGATCAGAGAGAGAAGGGGGGGGCATGCCAGGTATGATGATGCACACCTGAGATCCCAGTACTTGGCTGAAGCAGGAAGATCTAGAGTTCAAGGGCAGCCTAGAACACATAGGGAGACCACCAAAAATAAATAAAAAAGAGAGAGAGAGAATAAGAGAGAAGAGAGAATGAAAACATCTCTTATCACAAAGCTAAATTCATCCATTTCCTGGTTCAATCTGAAATAGAAACACCTGGCTCAAGCATTTGACCTGGAAATAAAAATTCACTTAATGTATAAAACCTGCACTTTACCCAAACTCCTTAAAATCACTTACTGGCTCAAATGCGGTTCCTCGAAATACATGGTTCCAGTGACTTTCTAGTAACAAACTATAGAAATGACCTCTCAAAGCACAGCTTCGTCCAAGGCTCTCTGTGAGGCTGCGCATGGGACTCCGCGCACACCGTCCCCTGGCTGGGCACGTTGCGCACTAGCACTGCCGGCAGGAGGAGGGGCCCTGCGCAAACCCGGCCTTGCACCAGGCCTGCCCTCCGCTAGCCACGGCAGCAAAGCTCCTGCGGAACACGCAAGCCCTGCAACCTCCGCGCACTGCAGCCAGGCCCTCGGCACCCGCACCACCGCAGCACCCCGGGCTGCTGGCCATCTCCCTTTCTTCTCAGCCTTTTCCACAACATTCGCAGCAGCTGCCCAATCTCCGACGGAACGTGCTTCCGTGCCCACTCATTTGCTTTTCCTGTGCACTTACCTAGGCCAACTCTGGTATGCAGGTGTAAACCATAAGGAAAATAATCCCAAGTAATGCGTCTAAAAACTGTGAAGACAGACTCTGCTCATCAACATGGGGCTTAATCTAGGCAGAGGACTCTTCTTGAGACCCTATTTTAAACTGAGTTTCCTTAAGGTACTCGATTTTTAGATGGAGCACAGATTTTTCTTTAAAAATGATTTTAAGGGCTGGGGTGTAGTTCAGTGATAGAGTGGTTGCTCTGCATGTGAGGCCCTGGGTTTGATCCCAGGGCCCCCCCACCCCAAAATTCCATGAAAACAGTAGCTATTTATTTTGATGTCTCTCACACACATGCAAATACAACACATCAAATAATTACACAGACATAGTTGCATGAGATGAAGCTAAGAGGACACTCTAAAGATAAATATCAAGCAAATAAGAGACATTTTAAATAAAAATATTAACAACAAGATGGTGAATAATTTGGCCCAAACTTGTAATGATGATATGCAAATAACTTAACATTAGAAACACTAACCTACCTCAGCACACAAAGACAACCTGTCAGCCCCAGCTGGCCACGGGGCTCAAACGCCGATGAACCTAAGGTAGAGAGACCGGCTAAGTACTTCAAGGCCACTGCAAGGCTGGGGAGGTGGGACGGTGGGAGCACCTGCCTCACACACTGGAGGCCCTGGGTTCCAATCCCAGTGCCACAAAACAAAAAAGCCCCCACGGGGTGAGTGAGTTTCACACTGTTAACACTGCTCAGGCCGCCACTGTCAGTATCTACGATGAGGGCGAAAAGCAACCAATACATTTGCAAGTAACAATTTTTCTAGTTCTAAAATGTCAAACTGACTGGGATAAATAGTAGCATAAGCTTACATCTGGTGTGAGTAGGCAGCAAGGTGCCCATAAATTTCAGTCCTTCTCTTTTATTGATTGGTAAGCTCCTCAAAAGCAGAAACCTCACATTTCCTCGTATACTTACAGAATGTGACACAGGACAGGGCTCCTATAGGCATTTAATGAAATGAAAACTAAACCACTTCAACATAACTGCTAATGCATTCATAATTGTAATAATCCATACACTAGACAGATTCTAAGGCACAAAGTTGCAAATTGTGAAACTGCAGTTTACCAGTCTAGCTCCTGGTATTTTATACAAAGGCCATCACAATCTGATCTCTATCTCTCTTCAGTCTCCCAGTCTCTTTCCTAATTGCCCCAGTTTGAATCTCTTCTTGTGACAGCACTGAAATGCTTGTCATCGCAAGTGTACCAGTTCACTGTCCCTCCTATCGTCCTTTAAATCCACCTCAAATGTCACCTCTGTGAAGCCTTCCCTGATTCCCTTGCGCAGAGTATCTCCCTCCTTCTGTCCTCCCTCACTAGTCCAAAAGATTTCCATCAGTTTAAATGTCATAGCGTCTGCAATTACTCACTTATGTGTCCACTCTCTCTCCTCCATCACCCTCCACAGTGGGAACACTGTGTCATTCGTCACTGCACACCAATCCCTATCACAGAACCTGGCACACAGTAGGTGTTCAATAAATGTTTGCTCACTGAATCCCATAATTTCACTTGCCAGTGCAAAATACTAGACAAGGTAAACCACTACACAAGCTCGATTCTAGTCATTTCGGGTTCTTTAACCACCTGAGAGTCGCTTTCTCTGACGATCTAAGAAGACAGCGAGAAGCCAAGTCTTTCCAAATTCTTTAGAGACCTTTGTTCTCTCCCAACCGTTCTCCCTTATCCACACAGGCCTCAGCAGATTCCTTAATTCCCCACAGCTGCTGTTGCAGAGATTCGTATCTTAGTAGATACGGGTACTAGTACAGCTGGAAGGGTACTGAGGTTCAGAGGTCGCTCTGGATTCATTCCTCCTCTAGGTGCAGGTAAGGCGGTGAGAATACAGGAAGTCAGGATACGGAAGCCAGGAAGCCAGCCAGTAAGGGAAAGCAAACAAGAACTGGGTTGCCATACAGTATCTACACAGTTGGTCCTAGAGATAAAGCCACTGCCCAAGGCTGATACCTCATTAAAATACAACACTCAAAAAAACATTTTCCACTCATCTAAACCAGAATAAAAAGCTTTTACTATATCAACCAAAATTTAACATTTCCCTTAACATCTTTAAAAAAAAATGCTTTTTCAATCGGGTTTTAGCCAGGCAGTTTTTAAGCAGGAAAACTAAACGTACTTGTTAAGTTTGGACCCCACCGACTTCAAAAGAAAATGCTAAAATAGTTATGTATTGCCAGGAATCAAGAAAAACAAATACAAACAAGGAAGCAAAACCTTTATCAGCTGTAATCTGTAAGACATTTCATAATCCTTCAGCACAAAAAAAAGGGTGAAGTCAAAACTGACAATTCCGTGTTCTTCACCGTATCCAAATGTGTACGACAGGAGAGATTTTAAATTATGACATGTCTTTTTGAAACCCCCACCTTGAATAACAAACGATCAAGCCTCCAAACATCACAGTGCAACATGTAATTAACAGCGGCATCATCTTCCACACCTGATCCAGAGCCACTTCCGCAAATATCTGCCCCACAAGGTGGGAAGCCTCGGAATCACGTCTGGAGATGTTTGACTGGCCTCCTGAGAATCGCCCAAAAGCCTGCAGCTGCTGGTGGCTCTGGGGGCCTATTTTTACCGAAAAGCCTCAGCAATCTTCTGAACGTTTTTACCAGTCAACTCACTTACTTGTACGGGAGCGAGCTAGCGCCCAAATAACTCGGCGGAGATCTTCAATTTTAATTGCTGACCCGGTTCATGCCTGGTCTCGGTAACGACGCCCGATACTGATAAAGCAAAAGCCTGTGAAGGCAACCGCCCTTCCACCCTGCTGGTTCACGATCTAGTGAAGCCGCCTCGAGAGGGACTAAGGGGCAGGGGCCGATGAGGATGGGCAGCAAAACGTGGAATGGAGCGTTCGCCTTAGCAAATGAAGTGGGCATAGGTGGGACTGCACGGGGTACGAAAGGAGACGTGCGGACCCACATGGAGAGGGACGGAGGGAGGAGGGAGGGACCCATGGATTGGCGGGAAGCTGGAGTCGGAAGGTACCTACCCGTCGAAGCGGACAGTGCCCGTCTGCTGGGTCTGCACTCGGTAATGCTCTAACAGCAAGCGCACCACCTTGGCGTGCCCGTTGCGGGCTGCGATGATGAGGGGCGTGGAGCGCTGCCCTCCCTGCTGGCTGACATAGCCAAGCAGGTAGCGGATGTCGCTTTCAGACCGGTTGAGCAGAAGGGCGGCCAGAGTCAACACCTTGCCCTCGCTGGCTGCCTTGTACACATAGCCAGCCAGGCCCTCCATGGCCGCCGCCAACTCCAACACCCGTTTGGTCGCCACCGCTGCTGCCGCCTTGCGCCCCCGGAGGCCGCGTCCGCCAGCACTTCAGAGCTGGGCCCTCCCGGCCCATTCAACAGGGAGCCACCGCCGCCGCCGCGCCCAGGCAGCAGCGCGGCCCGAGGAGGGCGGAGACGCGGGGGTGGCCGAGGGCCGCGCGGGGCAAGTCCGCGACCAGCCCGGGCGGGGAGGAGCGCGGTCAGGGCCGCCCCCAAGGCCCCAGGCTGCGGCCCCGGGCCGAGGGGATCTCCATGGTGGCCGCCGCCCCGGGCCTCGGGCTGGACCCCTCCTTCCTGCGGGCTGCGACAGGCGCGTGCCCGCGCTACGGGTCGCCAGCGGGGTCCGAAGAGGGCCGCGCGCGCCTCGCCCGACCAGGTCTGCGGCCTGAAGCCGCCTCCGCCTGCGCTCTCCGCCTCGGCCGTCCCTGGCTGGAGGAAACCCGCAGGCGCTCGCCCACCGCAGCTCTGAAGCCCTGGGTGCTTCTCTGCGCTGGGCTTTGGGGGAGCCCTCGCCTGGGTGGCCGCGGGGAAGTGCGGAAGGCTCCGGCTGGAGCAGCGCCGGAACTTGGGGCGGGAGCAGGCGAGAGCGCCTCGCCAGCCAGGGCCAGGAGGGGCGGAGAGAGCGGGAGGAGCGGGTAAGTGTGCTGTGTCTCCTCCTAAGCTGTCCGGCTGCCGCGCGACGCCCGGGCGAAGAAAGGTTCTGCTGCGTGGAGGTGGCTCAGCCCCAGGAGCCTCCTCGTCGCCCCCGCAGGACCCTGGGGTTGCCTAGGCAGGTCGAGCGACGGCGCTGGACCTGTGGGGCCAGAGAGCCCACCCCCGTTTATTCCGGACAGTGCAGACCTGTTCCTGTCTGTCCCTGATGGGAGCTCAGCATGGGGCGCACCCTCCGGGATCCGTTTTAGGAAAAGGGCGGCATCTTCGAGCCCCCCAGAATGTGACAGGGCATGAGAATGGCTGCAGCAGGCTCTGAGAAGGGCGCGGGAGTCCGGCCTGGCCTCCCTGGGGAGGGAGTAAGTGTGTGGGGAAGATAGGGAGCCCAGAGGGCCAGGCATCCTGGGAAGGAAGGAGGGAGTACCAGGTCAGACAGCAGGTCCCTAATGCTCAGCACCTCCCCTTTCTCATAGTCCTCACAAGATTATTATTAGGGTTTGAAAGGGTCATTGAACCAGCGAACACTACAGACCTAGTGTGCTCCAGGCTTTGCTTAGTACTAGGGGTTGGGTAGTAAGCGGGTCCCTTCTGGCCAGGGACTAGTATTGGGAATTTGCCCAGGGGAAAGCAAACAAGAAAACAAGTGATAGACGAGCCCAATTAACTTAGTACCTTCAACTTAGTACCTGCAATCGCTATGCAGCCAGTGAAATAGAGTAACAGAAGTGTGGGCAGGGAGACTAATTTAGTTTGGGTGGTCAGACAAGACCTTCCTGATAGGTGATAAGACCAGAGGCTACTGTGGGATGAGCAGATACCCAATCCCTGAGCAGGGAACAGTCTGTGGCCCAGAAAGGTTGGTGTGGCAGCCGCAGGGCCCCCCACAGGGAGACAGCTGAGAGATGGAGGCAGCAGCAGGCAAGTCATGTTAGAGCCCAGGGACCCATGGCAAAGGGGTCTACTCTACCACGGGCCCATTTGAAGAGTTTTGAGCAGGAAAGTGATGAGGTACTGTTTATGTTTTGAAAAAGATCACTGTGAGTCCGGTGTGGTGGCACATACCTGTGAACCCAGCATTCGAGAGGCTAAGGCAGGAGGATTGCTGTGAGTTTGAGGCCAGACTGTCTAAAAAAAACTAAACAGAAACAGAACAGAAACGTTCACTGTGGGCACTGTGTGGAAGGCAAATGGCAGGAGGCAAAGAATAAAAGCCGAGAGACCAGGCAGGATAGGCTTAGATCAGGATGGCAGGATGGATCAGAGGAGGTGGAGCTCCTGGAGAAGTCACAGCATGGAAGTTACTTGCTCTTAATGGCCCTTCCCTCAAAGGACATCTCCCTAGAGGACAAAGTATATTTACTTGGCTCCAAGGGACAAGTTTGCACTCCACAGCATCATACCAATCACTCGAACCCCAGCATTATAGTCCTAAGAGATGAAGATGTTGCAGAGCTCCTGGAGGGATTGTAAGCCAGTTCTCCCATCACTCCCATTCCACAGCAGATCCCTACACAAATGGTGGGTCTCTGCCCCTTAACATAACAAACAAAAAACAGCCTTGGAAGCAATGGCTGACCATGAGATTTACTGTTCCTGTCTCTGAAAGAGCAGGTGGACAAATGGGACCCTGGCTGGTTTTAATCTGAAGCTTCAGAGGTGATGGGTTACCCCAGGCTCCTTGGCTTCTGGGGGCTTAGGAGTGACACACTCAAATGGTGACCTGGGGCTCTCAGATGTTGGCTTCCTTCTCTAGCACTTCTGCCTCTCTGCGTCACGCTGCCTTGCACCCCTTTCTATGCTGGTTACCTGGGCACGGAGAAGCACCTGCAGGCCTCCCTAGGAAAGACCTCACAGCCATCTGCCCTACTAATCCCTACATCATTCTCTTCCCATCCAGCTTTTCAAAGATGATTTAAAAGTCCAGACACAGACCTCTTGTTCCAGTTTTGTTTTCTAGAGGAGACAATGGGAGGGGATGTAAAAAGAATAGAGATGTGTTGTGTGCATGTATTGACTCCCCACAATAAATGTAATCATCATGTAATGCAAACATATAAAAAGTAAAAGTTTAAAAAATTTAAATAAAAGACATCATTCACTGCTCACAAACAGACTTCCTTCCTCCTACTGCCCCCCTCACCCCTTGTTTGGGGGTGTTACTGGATGGATGCTTGGAGGGGTAACTAGACCAACAGCCACTCCTGAGGGGTTCAGAACTTGGAATATGTGGGCTCCACCCCCAGACAAGAATAAGTGCCTGCTCCAGCCATCCGAGGTCAGGAAGCCTGGGCTGCTTTTTTCTTCTATGTTTATCACAGTTGCTGAGTACAGGGTTCTGGGCTCCCGTGGTTGCTCAATAGCCATTGGCTGATTGCAGACTATTTAGTTGCCTCTATTTACCTGCCCTTGAAGGTTGATATTTCTGTGGTCAGGTTGGGAAAATCTGCAGAGAGGAAATGTAAACAGGGCAAGGCTGCTTTTCCAAAGGCCAAAGCCCAGAAATAGTTCCTTGCGCCTCGGACGTATTGCCCTCTCCCTGGACAGAAAACAAACTGAGCAAATGGAAAATGGTACACCGTAACGATGAGCTAGAACCTGAGAAACTGATTTGCTGGTGATGGTAAACTGTAGATGTCACCTAGACAAAGGCAGGATGCTGGTCTCCAGCACTGTGCTTCTGAGGGACTGTGGTAGCCGATGAGCAGAACTGGCTGGACCTTTACCTTTCACAGGGCACACCTTCTTCCAGGCTGGGATGACCCACCTTACAGCTCCGAGGCAGTGACTTTCTCAGATTTGACAGAGAGGACACGCCAATGTTGTGTTTCAAGCACCAATAAAGACACTCATTTGCATCCTACAACCTTTCTGTGCTGTAAAGGAAGAGGGGGACCCTGGTATTGAATAGATCCATCTTGGACTCCTGTACCTGCAGTCCAGCTGTAGCTTTGGGCGAGTTTCTTCAGCTGTATAGTGGAGTTCAGTACTCTGCTTGCAGGGCTGCGTGATGGGGCTTTGCAAGCTCCTTGGCCACCCGTGGTCCTAGGAAGGTCGGACTAGTTTCCCTCCTCGCTCCCACCCTGGCAGTCTCCCTTCTGTTGTACCATGAATCTGCTCACCGAGGACTCTGCACCCCATCTGCATTTTCTCTGCAGAAGGTGAGTCAATCCACAGTGTACAGGAGCTGGGAAGGCTAATTAACAAGAGTTCAAAAGTTCCAACAAAACTACAGAGGAAAGATGCCCCACATCAAGGTGACAAAAGAATCAAGATGTGTGGCCAGTTCCTTGCAATACTGGACCTCACTGTGTTAGGGCCCAGCTTCCTGGTAATAATAACAGAGTCAGGGACATAATCATTGCTACAGGGACAGGGAAAGACGTGGAATTCTGGGCCTTTACCTGCTGCTCATTAGAGGAATGATTTGTGCTTTCTCCTGGGACAGCCAGCTCAGAAGTCAGTTTTGCTAGGGCTAGGGCTAGGGCTGCAGCTCAGCAAAACAATGCCTGCCTGGCAAGTGCAAGGTCCTGAGTTTGATTTCCGGTACCTCCCCCCACAAAAAGAAGTCAGTTTTGCTACAAACCATGACCTTCACGTGGGCCTTCAGATACCCAATAGATAACTAAAAGCACAATAAAGTTTGACTTTCATGCTTTGTTGCTATAAATCTTAAGTCAAATCTCCTCTTAACTCTGCACGTAGATGCCAGTTATTTAGGGAATGTCTGTCTAAAAATTGGCAAATCGCCGGGCGTGGTGGCTCATGCCTGTAATCCCAGCACTTGGGAGGCCGAGACAGGAGGATCGTTGTGAGTTCAAGACCAGCCTGGGCTACAAAGTGAGTGCAAGGCCAGCCTGAACGGCATAGTGAGACCTTGTCTCAAAAAGACAAGGGCCAGGGATCTAGCTCAGTGGCCTAAGCGCCTGCCTGGCAAGCTCAAGGTCATGAGTTCAACCCCCAGCGCCACAAAAAAAAAAGTTGGCAAATCAAGGTTGATTAGCCCTCAGTCCTCCTCCAAGGCTGAGGACACTGAGATAGGAGGCTTATCAGGACATCCAGCCACAACCAGAAGCTTCCAGCCACTGTCCTGAATCTGTCGCCACCCAGATTCCAGGGAAGGCAGAGCCGGCATGCCTGAGACCCCCAAGGACAGAGACGGTCCTTTCCTGGAAAGGAAACTGTCCCTCAGCCATAAAGATTCCAGAGCCGTGACACCAGGACTGAGATAACCATGACCAACCAGACTCCAGGCCACCTTGAAAAGCTGGCCTCCCGCCTTTGGGGATGAGCTGATCTGAGTCCCTGCACCAAGTGAGCTTCCTCCAGCTGCCCAGGCTGGAGTCCTTTCCTATCTTCCCTCTAACTTTCCAAGTCAAGCCTCTTTTTCCTGTAGATTTATGATTTTGTTTTAATTTCCATTATTCCTAAAAGCAAGGTCCCAAGCTCGGTGGCAACAGGCCTGCAGGAAAGCAGTTTGAAGCAGCGTGTCTGCTGGGTGCTGACCCCAGAGTTCCCTGGACAGTGACACCAAGCAGGTATCCTGGGACCGTGTCTGAGATAACACCAACCAGCTCTGGCCGACAGCTTATCTGTGCCTGGTGTCATAGCAACCACTGTACATGGATTAGCATCGTAAATCTACACGAGTCTCTGAAGCGCATGCCAGGATCACTCCTGGGCACTGACCACAGCACGCTGTTGAATAGTTTGCCTGTGGCCTTTTAACTAGTGTGCCAGCCGTCAGGACTGGAACTCGGGCTCCCCAGCCTGCTGCCAGCCTTCCGCACCTCCCTTTAGCCCCTGTCTGCTGTCCCCTCCCAGCCTGTCCTCTGCAGTTCGGATGCCAGCTATCCATGCTCGGTGTCCTGGTCACTTCACATGGGCCCTGGTGCCAGTTGCTAATCAGTCATCTTGTGCTGTAGGAGGGGCTGTCCAGGAACACAGTGCTGAAGACAAGCCACGGCTACCTCCTGGAGATCATCCTCAGCCTGTGCTACTTTATGCTCAGCTTGGAAGCCTCCGCTTTTTCTAATAACTGGTGTCCATCCAGCACCTTATAATCTTCACAGCACTCACCAGTCCTCCTCATGCAAGACTTCCTCCTAAGCCTCTGAACTACACAGGTGCAGTGACACAGGTGTGGCAACTCTACCAGCATTCCAGCCCTGCTGCTTGCTGGTCGTGTGACACTGGAACTTCTCAAAGCCTCAGTTGCCATATCTGTGAAATGGGGTTAATAACTGTGCTTGGCTAGAGGATTCACACACACACACACACACACACACACACACACACACACACACAGAGCTTCTGAGCACTATAAGTGCTACCTGTGGTCAGTACGACTTGTTAACCTCACCCCCCAATCCTGTGGGAAAAGACAGAACAAGTCAGTTCTCGCCCCTGGTCAGGATGAGTTGAAACCACATGAACCCGATGGCCTCTCGAAGCTCCTTGAAGCTATGATTTCACGTGCATCACAGTCACTTATGGGCTTCTTAGCGCTTTGCACTGTAACGGTCTCTGAAGGCCTCATCCTTCGCATCTGGCCTTGACTACATAGCTGGCCCCCCCCCCCCGCATAGTGCCAGCTCCTAACAGGAGCCCCTGCCTCCCCAGCCATGCAGAGGAGCAGACGAGAAAGTTTCTGTGGAGCACTGAGCGCAGAGCCTGGCATCAGATAAGCTCCTGATCATTTCGGTTACTCCTGTTCTCCCACGTTAGAACAGCAAGATTCCCCAACTGTGGCATTAGAAGCCTGGGCCCTGGAGCCACACTGCCTGTGTCAGTCCTCAGGTAGATCCTGTGTGTGTGTGACACCCGTGGCAAATGAATAAACCGTGCTAGGCCTCGGTTTCTTCATCTGTAAGATGGGCACGATGATTGCAGCCACAGCCTGCTGTTGCACATGGAGAGTGCAGGTATTTCTGGTCATCTGTAGCTGAGGAGCCCTGTCCCCGGGCTGCTGTGGTGCTGGGATCCAGGATGAGGTGGGACGGGGTCTGGAGCTTCGTTTTAAGACCTGTTGCTGCCCCATGGCACCTGTGCGGTTAACAGGCCCCTTCTTTTGCATCCTCTTCCCTGGCAAAGGAGCCCCATGCAGGAGATTTCGGGGAGGGCAGTGAACCAGCACAGAGCCCTCTGGGGCAAGGGAGACCCAGGGAAGCTCTCAGGTCACACGGCAGGAGGAGGACATCCGGCCAGGTCGCACATCTGGCACGGCCACTTTAGCACTCATCCGGCCTTGCACCAGAAGCCTGGGTTGCAGCCCTGAACCAGGCCCATTAATGTCACCCCAGAAGCCACCTCACCTCCCCCACAGAGGCCCTGGCCTTGCAGCGGTTTCCATCTCTGAGCCCTGATTCACCCAGAGACCAGACCAGACCAGACCAGACCAGACCAGACCTGAAAGTGGGGAGAAAACAAACCAGGGAGGAGCTGGGCGGGACAGAGCAGGAGCTGGCGGGAGAGGGAGAGGGAGAGGGAAAGGAGAGGCGGCTGACTGCTTGAGGAGCCCCACGACACAGCCATCCCCAGCCAGCTTCTCTTCCCCAAAGCCCGCTCGACTAATTCAAGCACAGATCCAAAAAATGCTAATGTCTGTATTTTTCCTTCCTAGTACTGTGAATTGAGCCTTCACACCAAGTCATACCCCAGCCTTTTAACATTTTTTTATTTTTAGACACGGTCTTGCTAAGTCACTAAATTGGCTAGGCTGGGGTTGAACTTGTGATCCTCCTGCCTCAGCCTCCCAGAGTGCTGGGATTACAGGTGTTCACCACCATGCCCAGCATAAAGATGCTAAGGACTTTGCAACTCTGGATAACTCATTTTGATTTTCAAAGACATCTTGCACAAATACCTTGATTTCACTTTGGTTTTTTCTTTGTTTTATGTTTTGAAACAGGGTCTCACAATGGAGTTCAGGCTGACATCAAACTTGCTGCAATCCTCCTGCCTCAGCCTTATACCATGAATTTTGAGTTTTTAAAAAATAATCTTTTTTTTTTTTGGTCCTGGGGATTGAACCCACAACCTTGTGCTTGGCAGACAGGCACTTACATCACTGAGCTAAATCCCCAGCCCTAAAATAATTTACTTCTTAAAAAAAAATTTAAAAAATAGATAATTTATTTCTCTTACTACAAAGCAACACATGCCTATTGAGAAATACCAAGAAAATTAAAAAGTTTCAAGTATATATATAGAATTATACCATGAACAATAAGATTTTCTGCAAATGGCTAGCCTTTCTTCTAAGCCCCTATATGTATATATTACGGTATATTTAAAAAATGTAAGCCAAACCACATAAACAATTTTGCACTTTTTTTCCACTTAACATAAAGTCATGGGCATTTTCTACTGTTACTAAACATTCTGCTACAACAATTCATAGTGGCTGAATTATCAGAATAGATTCATCACAGCCAGGCCTGGTGGTGCACACCTGTAATCCCAGCACTCGGGAGGCTGAGACAGGAGGATCGTTGTGAGTTCGAGACCAGCCTGGGCTACAAAGTGAGCTCAAGGCCAGCCTGAACGGCATAGTGAGACCCTGTCTCAGACAAGGGCTGGGGATCTAGCTCAGTGGCCTAAGCACCTGCCTGGCAAGTGCAAGGTCGTGAGTTCAATTCCTGGTGCCCACAAAAAAAACAAAAAACACAATGATGATATAGCAGTACATGTGCTCCATTTTACACACACGAATAACAAGCACCCTCCTGCTGAATGCACCAGACAGCAGGGCTCCTGCACTGTCTGCTGATCCCGAGCAGGTCCTGGACTGTCACTCAGGCTCTTTGCTAGCTGCTGTACCTTCCTCTCTCTCTGATGGACCAGATCCTCTCTGTGCTCCTGGGAACTAGGCTTGGAGAAGCAGCACATTCACACACATACACACACACTCTGGCCACCGCCCTTGATGCACATCTTTTGTCACCCTTGTCTGGAGTTTCCTGTCCTTCTCTTGTTACCTATGACACTGGCAAGGGCAAAAGCTCAGCGCCTTCACAGTCCCGCCCCTGTCGCGGCTCATGAGTGGTATTTTGAGACACAGTCGTGTGTCACTTCACAGGGGGGCTTACTCTGAGAAATGCATCATCAGGCATTTTGTCATTGTGCAAATTCGCACAGGGTGTGTGAGGCTTCTGTCTATAGAACACACCGTGCTGCTTCACGACGTGCTTCCACGACAAGTAGGAACACACGCTAAAACAATGACGACAGTGTGGCAAGGTGAGCAGATAAACCAGGAGCCCTGTGTTGATTATCAAATGTGCACACAACTATCAGAGCAATGGGTTTTTTTACAGTAGCAGCACAACAAACGCACAAGTGGTGCATTGTGGGCCAATGCAGCCAGAGCTGTGTCATCAGACCATGGGAATTTTCCAGCCCTGGGTTAACCTTAGGGAACCACTGTCACATACGTGGCCCGTCCTTGACTACATTCACAACAACTCTAATGCAGACTCAAAATATCTGTAATTTTTACTAGCGATAAAGTCTCTGTGGTTTCTTGCTTACATTTATAATGAAAAGAAATAACAAATTTCATTTAAAGGTTTATGAAAATAAATATCAGGGCCAAGGAGATAGCTCAACGGTACAGTGCCTGCCTGGCAAGTGCGAGGTCCTGAGTTTGATCCCCAGTACAAAAAAAAAAATCAGCCAGGCGCAGTGGTACACGCCTGTAACCCCAGCATTCTGACAGGCTGAGGCAGGAGGATTGCAAGTTTGAGCCCGGCCTTGGCAATTTGGTGACTCAGGGAGACCCCGTCTCACAATAAAAATACAATTAGAGGCTGGGGATGTACCTCCATGTGAAGGCCCTGGCTTCTTTAAGGAGACAAGAAGGGTGAAAAGGGAGGCCAAAGGAGAAGCCAGGAGAGGGAAAGAGAGAGGAGGAGAGAAGGTGGGGAATACATTGTTCTCATTCAAGTTCACAGAATTCGTAGCTTGTACACTGCCAATTCTCCAGAGCACCAGGCAAACCTGTTGATCAAGCAAAGTCTAAGTGCTCACTTCAGTGCTTCCTTTTAAAGTGGGTGGGTGGGTGGGGTGTGTCCTAGGCTTGCCGCTGGGAGAGCAACAACAACTTGGGGAGGAGGTAGTGTGTGTTCTTCAACAAAAAATAGAGAAGATGAAATTGGACAGTAGCTAGGGGTATAGCTCAGGCCAAAACGCCATCATTATATCTTTAAAAACTAACCCGAATTTCTCCAAGCGGGGTTCAAATTTCCAACTTCTCGCAAAGACGACCACACGCGTTTTCGCTTGAATCATGATCTAAATACGGCATTTGGTGGCTCGGTACCCTAAATTTGTCTTAAGTTAGAGATTCCCTCTCCTTCCTCCCTCTGCCTTCCTTGCTTTTTATTTATTTGCTGAAGGAGTAGGCTGCAGCCTGGAGCGCGCTGACCACATCCACTCGGTATGTGGTTTTCTGTAAGTTGATACCGGGTGGGTGGAGTCAGCGACCTGGTCAGGTTCGGGTGTGAGGCCAGTGAGGCCGCAGAGCCCGGTGTTATGGGAAGGTGGAGCACAGCTGGTTGTCTTCTCCCACTGCTTCCTCTGTGACCACTGATGACCGCCGTCTGCGTCTGTGATTTCCTGGAGGGCTGTACTGTTTGTTACTTATTCGATAACTGCAATATTTTTATAGAGAAACTTGTTCCCGTCAGCAGCCCGGCTCTGCTGAGACATGGCTCCTCTCCCACGGCTCACGCGGAAAAGGCAGCTCATACTGTATTCTTTACTTTTGCTTGTTGATTATTTATTCTCAAAACAGCAAATTGTTTCCCTGCCTCTGGTCATGGTCACAGGACAGGACAGGGATGACTGATGGCAGGAGGACAGCGCAAGGGACAAGACTCGAGTCTTGTAATTCACTTACGAAACTCAAATTCAAAGATAAAAATAAGGATTTCAAGGCAATGACAGCAGAACACTAAACCAAGGATGAAGGTCTTGTGACCTCGAGCCGTGTGACTCCCTGACCACACTCCATGAGCCAGCGTCCCAAGCACCCAGAGCAGCACTGTCCTGCAGAAATGCAGTGTGTGCTGTGGGTGTGAGCCACATCTGCCGTTTTTAATCGCCCAGTATTCACATTTTTAAAAAGTTAAACACATGAGATTAATTTTCATAAAAAGTACAGGTATTTTGGGATACCCAAAATAACATGTCAACATGTAATCAATATTAAAAATTATGAAGACATTTGCCTTTTTTTCTTTCCTATATCCAAGTCTTCCAAATCTAGTGTGTATTTTATACTTAATGCACATCTCAGAGCTGGGGACATAGCTCAGTAGTACAGTACTTACCCAGCATGTGTGAGGTCCTGGGTTCGATTCCCAGCACTGCAAAAGGGAGAGTTCACTGCATTTTGAGCGGTGAGTAGCCTTGTGGCTGTGGTAGGGGAAAGGACAGGTGTAGAGGAGAAAAACAGAAATGTGTGGTTGGGCTGTTTGTGCTCCTACTTGGTGGCCTAACCCTGACTGCAAAGCAGAAATAGATAGTATTTGTCAATAATCACAGTCACATCATATGAACTAGCTATTTGGTACCAGAATTTCTTTTCTTTTCTTTTTTCTTTTTTTTTTTTTTTGCGGCACCGGGGATTGAACTCACAACCTTGTGCTTGCCGGGCAGGCGCTTAGACCGCTGAGCTACATCCCCAGCCCTGTTTTTGAGACAGGGTCTCACTATGCTGTTCAGGCTGGCCTTGAGCTCACTTTGTAGCCCAGGCTGGTCTCGAACTCACAACAATCCATCTGCCTGTCTCAGCCTCCCGAGTGCTGGGATTACAGGTGTAAGCCACCACGCCCAGCTTTGGTACCAGAATTTCTGCATGATGGCTATTTGCTACTTTGTTGCAATTTTATTTTGGAGACAGGGTCTCACTATGTATTCCTTGAACTCACTAGGTAGCCCAAGTTGACTTCGAACTCACAGGGATCATCCTGCCTCAGCCTCCCGAGTGCTGGGATTACAGGCATGTACCACCACACCAGGATTTTGTTGTCATTTTAATTTTTACTAAATTTTAAGTAGTCCTGAGCATAATGTAACTATGTCATCTGGGCAGTCAGGAAGCAGTGGTTGTATGAAACACAGGTATAAGTCAATAAAGGGCAGTTAGATGTGTCCCTGTCCTAGAAGGAGGCCAAGAAAACACCCTCATGTTCTGTGGTATGATTTTAACAGTGAAAACATTGGAAAATTCTGAGAAATAGGAATCAAGTCTACAGTGTTCCACCCCACAACATCAGAATACATACTTTTCTCAGCTGCACATGGGATGGTCTCCAAAATACACCACATACTGGCTCATAGAACATGCTGAAGTGAATGCAAAGGACTTAAAATTATCCCAAGCATACTATCAGACCATGGTGCAATGAAACTGGCATTTGAGAGATGCAAATTAAAACAACACTGAGATTCCCTCTCACCCTAGAAAAAATGGCTATTATCAAGAAATCAACCAACAACAAATGCTAGTGGGGCGTGGGGGAAAAGGGACCCTTTTCCACTCTTGGTGGGAGAGTGTAGACTGGTACAGGCTCTATGGAAATCAGTGTGGAGATTCCATTTGACCCAGCCATTTTTCTCCTGGTATCTTCTCAAAAGAATTAAAAGCATCATACCACAGAAATATATGCACACATAGCAGCACAGTTTGTAATATCCAAATCTTGAAAACAACCCAAGTGCCCATCAACTAGCAAATGGATAAAGATGTGGGGTTTTTTATAATGGAGTACTACTCTGCCATAAAGGATATGCTCCAGACATTTCTAGAAAAATGGATGTGCCTTAAGACCATACTCTCAATTGAAATAAATCAGACACACATGTAAATACTACATTGTTAGTGTGAGAAACCAAAAGCATAAATAAGGACCAAAAAGTATAACAGGTATTATAAATTAGAAAGAAAATATTCAAAAGGAGAGGAGAACAAGCAAGGTGGTGGGGGAGAAAAAAGGGTAAAGTTAAAAAAAATGAGAAAAGAAGGAAAACATGGAAACAAAACTTTTGTAAATGGGTAGGGGAAAAGGGGTTGAAGGAAAGGTAGGGAATGGGAAAAAACCAAATTATATCATGTACAGGTACAAATTTTCTATCATTATATATATATATATATATATATATATATATATATATATATAAAATGTACCAATAAAATCTGATTTTAAAAAAAGAAACAGGAATCAACATTCAAGCAGATAGATACGCTTCTAAGTTTGCAAAATATAGAAAGATAGATATGTACATAGTTACAGAACCAAGTGAAAGAAAAAGTCCAGTCAGATAGCAAGCTGCAAGATCCACACTGCCGTCATGTATTCCTGAGATCAGACTGGCCTTGAACTCACTATGTAGCCCAGGCTGGCCTCAAACTCAAGGTGATCCTCCTGCCTCAGCCTCCCAAGTGCTAGATTACAGACATGCACCACCACCACCACCCCCAGCTCCTCAACTTGCAGCTTAATACTCTAAGAACATGCAGCTCTGCTTCACGTGCCTGTGGGGAACTAGAACACTGCTAGAACAATACTGTATTAAGTACATTTTTCTTTCCCAGCTGGTCCCAGCTAGGACGTAGTTCACAGAATGTACCAGCCTGCCACACAGTGGTAAAAGAAAGAAATTACAGGCCCCTTGAAAATGTTTACTCTGTAGCATCTGAAACACCAAAAGAATAAATAAAACATAATGCAACATAAAATGGACACTTGGAAATTCGCCATGCAATTAAAGGAATAGTAAGTGCGTCCACCTGTTTGCCCCCCTTTTTTTTTTGAGTTAGGGTCTCACTGTGTAGTCCAAGCTGTCCTTGAACTTCTGGCGATCCTCCTGCCTCAGCCTCCCGAGTGCTGGGATTGCAGGCGTGCACCATCATGCCAGACTGCCCCTTTCCTATGTTACTCTGTCACCAAACGCCCTTTGCCTGGCCCCCTACTGAAAAGATTTAAATCATGCTCACAGTTAATTTCCCCACTATGGTAAAACAGGTATTGAAAAGTGAATTTGGAGCTAAGAAGCAAGAAGTTGATCACTAGCACATCAAGTACCTCCTATCTCAGCTGCCTCAGAGCTGGGATTATCGATGTGCACCACTATGCCTGGCAACAACATCTTTTACAAAGAGACCAAAACCATCAGAAATTTCTTCCTGATATCTCTCTGATCACGTATTAAAGCATTTCTGGTTAAATGTTCACCACTCACCACAGTTAGTGTGTTAGGTTTAAATCATACCAAAGACATAGTAAAGATTGTTGGGTTGCAGAAAAAAAGTTGCCACCTGGTAGAGTGATGCACATTTGTAATCCCAACCCTAGCACCTGGGAGGCTGAGGCAGGAGAATCCTTGCAAGTTTGAGACCAGCCTGGACTGCATAGTGAGTTCAAGGCCAGGCTGAACTACATAGCAAGACCCAGTCTCAAAAAAAAAAAAGGCCAGAGAGATAGCTCAGTGGCACAGCACCTGTCTGGCAAGCACAAGGCCCTGAGTTTGATTTCTGGTACCTGTAAATCTCCAATCTGGACTCATTCTCCCAGCCGATGACCTGCTTGCCAACAAAAGCACTGCTCTCTGCAAGGAACTCAGCTCAGCGCTGAGGCTGGCATGGCAAACGCAGGAAAGGAGATAAGATAGGACATGCAGTTTTGCAGCACCTGGAGACGCCCCAATATTTCCAACGGACACTTCAAAGGACTCAGCCTGCTGTGCTGCAAGATTCCCAGAAGACTTTAACCATAGATGTGCACTGGCATCTTCCTGCCTGACGTCCCCTGCCTTCTCTCCATCCCTATAAAAGGGACACACTTCTCTGTGTTCAGGGAAGAAGGTCTTATCGCGCTCTCTAGGCACAATAAATTCCATGCCCTATTGCCTTTACACAAACCTGGTGGTTTCTGCTGCTTATTTATGTTACAGTACCAAAAAAAAAAAAAAAAGACCAACACAAAACAAAAAAACCATTGTAGTACAATAGGCCCCTCTATGTAACTTGTCTCTGTCTGCATAATTTTACTAACAAACTATTATAAAGGTTTCTATTCATAATAACTTTGCTTATATGAGATCTTTATCGCTTATGTCAAGAGCTTACTCAGGAATGAACTTCACCAGTATTCTTAAGACAGAAGAACGGTTCGGCAATGTTCAGCGTTTGTCGACTGCTTTGCTTTCAGCATGTTAGTTCTCAGAGGAAAGAAGCGCTTTGCAGAAAGACACAGCAGCCATTCTACCCGCTGCTGGTCCGCTCAGACAGGCCAGGCCACAGCTCCAGGTTCCCATCTAATCGCCTGCCAGGCAGTGACAGCCATAAATATCCTCCCAGTCAGGCCAGCGTGAGGCTGCAGCGCGAAGGGTCTGCTGATTCCAGGTCCCTGAGCACCGCGGCTGGCTCGCTGTGTAGCTGGGAAACGACCCACCTTGGACCGCTGAGTCCTTAGGAATTACGACTGTCCCATTGTTCACTGAGGAGCCTGGGGCCACAGGAATGAATAGTTAATTTGAAGCCAGACAGTGAGGTGGAAATCGATTCCCAGAACAGGCATACATTATGAATGACAGCCTTGCCCGTATCCTGCTTTCGGCACAAAAGCCCAGGCCCAGCAGAAGACCAGGGAAGGGTAAGAGGGCCAGAGAAGGGCTGAACAGGGAAGGGCGGGACACTCCAGTATAGAGTTTCCTGCGGAACTGCAGGCATGAGGTGCTTCCAGGGCCAGGAGCCACACTCTCACCTTGATTCACAGGAGGACAGCATTGCTACGGCCACCGGGCCATCAGCCCAGAAGTTCTCTTTTGACTCCTTCTATAACAAAGAGCATCTGAAAATTTAAGATTACAGATCATAAACTGCGTGTGGCAGCACACACCTATAATCCCAGCACTCAGCAAGCTGAGGCAGGAGGATTGCCTCATATTTGAGGCCAGCCTGGACTACATAGTGAGTTCAAGGCTGGCCCGAACTATATAGCAGGACCCTGCCTCAAAACACCAAACAAACCAACCAAACAAAAAGATTACGGATCGCTTGAAGCGGTACAGCTATTTTGCAAAAACAGTTTGTAGTTTCTTACAGAGTCAAACATATACCTACCACATGACCCAACCACCCCATCTCAAGGCATTTACACAAGAGAAATAAAACATCTGTCCACATACAGACTTGTGCATGATCTCTTCCCAGCAGCTTTACCGGAATAGCTCCAAATGGGAAACACCCCAAATACATTGGAACATGGCATTAACCAACTGTGCCTCATCCTACAGCAGGATTCTGTTCAACGATGGAAACAGTCAAGCTCTTGATGTATGAACAACAAAATGAATGAATCCCGGAAGCACGCCACTAAGTGCAAAAACAGACAAAAAACGTAGCCCGACTCCACATGTCTGAAATTTAAGAGAAGGCAAAACTAGCTGGGCACAGTGGGCACAAGCCCATAATCTCAGCTACTAGGGAGGCTGAGGCGGGAGGATCTCAGGTTCAAGGCCAGCCTAGGTGACTTAGTGAGGTCCTGCCTCAGAATTAAAAAAATAAAATAAAATAAAATAAAAAGGGCTGGGGATGAAACTGGGTTCTATCCCCAGTCCCAAAAAGACAGAGAGAGATAGAGACAGAGACAGACAGAGACAGAAGGAAAACTGTAACAGAAAGATCAGTGGTGTTCAGGAACTGGCAGAAGGGAGTAACTACAGAGTGGCACAAAGGAGTTTTTGAGGTGATGGAATTATCCTGTATCATGACAGCAACAGTGGCTTTGTGAGAATACATATTTATTAAAACTCACTACATTGTACTTAAATTTAAGAATTTTATTCTGCCAATTATACCTCAGTAAAGTTAATTTTTAAAAAATGATGTAACTTGAAGCTATGATGTTTATCTCTTAGGAAGATATGAGACTAGAAGCCAGCCACACTGGCGCACACCTGTAATCCCAGCTCCTCAGGAGGCTGAGGCAGGGAGGGGTAGGTTAAGTTCAAGATCAGCCTAAGCAAATTAGCAAGACCCTTTCTCAAATAAAAAGGGCTGGGGATATAACTAAGTGCAAGGCCCCAAGTTCAAGCCCCAGTATTGGAAGAAGAAGAAGGAGAAGGAGGAGGGGCAGGGGCAGGGGCAGGGGAAGGAGAAGAATCCAAGACTAGCAAAATTGACTTACATTTGACTTTATACTCATTTCTAGGCTGATCTATTTCTGCTGCAGGAGGAGACTCAAAGCCCAGAGAGAAATTCAGGGCCACCCCTGTGATGCAGACAGGGGCTCCAGAGCCTGTCACTGTGTTGGGCTTGGAGGGGACCCAGGCTCCTCCAGGCGCCATCTCAGTGCTGAGCTTGAAGTAGGCCTCCCCGTAATGTCCCATGTCTCCTGTCCCCAGCACGATGAGTGGGACTTGTCAGGTTCCCGCCACCTTTCCCGTGCCCCCCAACCCCTAGGGGAGGCTACTGTGATATCATCATTTCACAGGTGAGAAACCAAGACGCAGAGCTCTGAAGCTTCCCGGGGTCCCGCAGCCCTGAATTAGCCTGGGTGGCCCCGAGTCTGAGGCTCCTCCCCTCCAAGCCAGGCTTTCTCCTGTGCTGGACCAAGTGCGAAGGGGGATCCAAGTGGCTTGGCTGACCTTCTGGGCCTCCGTCTACTCAGAGGCTTCTGGGAAAAGCAAGACTTTTTCTAAGGACTCACAGCGGGGGGCTCCTGTCACCCGTAAACAGATCACATGCCAAGCTCTGATCACGCAGAGTCAAGGGCGGGCAATTTTTTTTCCCCCTCATGAATGGAATTGAACCCAGGTCCTTTGCATTGAGCTACCTCCCCAGCCCTTTGTTATTTTTAATTTTGAGACAAGGTGTCACTAAGTCCCTAAGTTCAGGCTGGGCTCAAATTTCCCATCCTCCTGTCTCAGCCAGACAATTCCTTTGTTTGTTTGTTTTTGGAACTGGGGATTGAACTCATGACCTTGCACTTACCAGGCAAGCACTTGAGCCACTGAGCTAAATCCCCGGACCCCAGCGAGACGATTCTTAAACAGCTTTCAAAGCTGCTATTACTCATTGTTCCTCACGCTGTAGAAAACTCTCTGAAGCCTCCATGGCCCGGTGTGGTTTCTGGGGACTGCAGAACCCATATTGGGAAGTCCCCTGCCACAGGGTGAATAACATCAGGACAGGACAGGCAGAACCCTTCCATGACAGTTACCGGAGAGGCTGAGGCAGAAGGATGACGGGAGCCCAGAGGTTTGAGGCTGTCTGGTGGTGGGAGTTGGCATGAAGCCTGTAACAGCTGGCATGGGAGTTGGGGGCCCAAGAAGGGATCCAGACAGCTCTTGGGGGGTCCTGAGCCCTCACAGGAGTGAGTTGCTGTAAAGAGTGTGCCTAAGCCTGGAGTCACTCTGGCTTCGTCTGGTGGCTTCCTGGTCCGCTCCGTACCCTCTGAGATGCCTCAGGTCCTGAGCCAAAGGGCCTCCAAAACTGTAAGCTAAATAAACCTCCTTACTTTATAAAGTTAACCTGCCTCCAGTATTTTACTGGGACAGCAAAACAAAAAGGGATGGCAAAGATAAACTCGGAAGCTGCCGGCTGAGGCTGTTTACAGCCACTATTTCTGGGAAGCAGGGAAGCCGGTCCACAGGAAGAGAGAAACAGGGGTGGGGAGG
>RJWT010002627.1:0-39983 GCA_004365215.1 Cuniculus paca | reverse complement strand
AGGGTTAATATCTGCCATTCACTGCAATGGTATAAGGTGTGTCCTGGAGACACTGGTTCTTATTTATAACAACAAACAACACCCTCATGTCAACAAAATCTCACAGCAGCTCTCAGGACTTTTACAGGCCCCAGTGAAAGCACACTGGACAGGCAGGCAGAACTATGCTACGCTGGTTCTATCTGGCATTAGGAAGACCATCTATTTAAGGGAAGCTTATCTTATAATTCAAAAAACAAAAGCAGAAGTGTAGAGACATGGATGGAGCGAGGAGCAGCTGTGCAGGCAAAGACCAGAGCAGTCTGGCAGTCACAGTTTGGCTGTGGTCCAGGAACACAACTAGACCAGCACACACAGGCTGTGAGAAGATGCTTCTCAGTGGGCTCAAATGGGGTCCCAGTTGTTACAGGGGCCATGCTACGATGTTAGGCCTTCCTGCTCCCTCTGCCTCGCTCTGCATGGGTAGAGCCTGCCCCTTCCTTCCAAATATAAGCACACTCCAAGGTCAACAGGAGCTATAGGAACTGTAGTTTTAGCAGAACCATTTGATAATCACAATTTAACACTCAGTAAACTTGAGGGATGCGGATGCTGGGAAAGAACTCTGGGAACCAGAACCATGATGCGCACAGCAGTGCTGAGCTCAGAACCTTTTCCTCACTGGCACCTTTCAGGGCGGCCAGCCATGGATGCATGCACTTCTCATAGCAAGCTGCAGTCTGGAAAATTCACATAGCATGCAGATGCTCCATAACAAGTGGCATGAGCAGAATGCTGCAGGAATCCCAAGAGGGAAGGGGCTCATTCTGCCCAGGGTCAAGGTTAGTATGACTTTAGGGAGGATATAATCTTCAAGCAGGGTCAAGAAGTAGGAGTTTGTCCAAGGACAGACAAGAAGCAACGGCCACGTGGTGCAGTAGAAGCCTGAGGCTGAAGCGGTGAGGCACCGAAGAGGCCTGCAGCAAATGGGTGAGGTTCACACCACTGAAGCTCGTGGGGGAGGACAGTGGCAGAGAGGGAACCAGGGACAGGTCTCAGAGGCCCCAGGTAGCTCACTTAGGTGAGCAAAGACACAAGTGGACATTAAACACACAAAGAATGGCAAGGACAGTGTCTCAGAAAGGCTGCCTGCAGGGGACAGTGTACTGAGGAGGGCATGAGGTCATCCTGCTGGTCATCATGATGGTCCAGCCCTGCAGGAAGGGAAGGCTGGAGTTCAGAAGAGTTCCACTCCTCAGCAGGGCAAGGCTGTCTGCAAGGTGCTGAGCACAGTGCCCATCGGCAATCCTCAGCAATCAATGTTCCTGACTTGATGTTGACATAAAGCAAATGTGGAAAAAGGATGGGTCCACATGAGGCCACTGCCCCACCCAGGCAGTGGGGATGCAGAGGACACAAGATATCCTCAGTCTGCATGGTCTGTCAACCTAACGTTCATCACTTTCACTTCCCTCTCTGTGATGTCTTCCCCTCCAACCTAGACTTGGACAACTGATTGTAATTTGTACTTTGCACGCTGCCAAGGGAAAGAAGAGGTTGTTGTTTGTCCCTTCCAGGTTCTAGGGTATGGCCTGGCATCACAGTTATCTGTCACATCTGTCTCACAGTTGTCCATCTGTACAAAAGCTCCCAGGCAAAGTCCACTGACAGCACTTCGTAAAGCTATTCATCATCATAAAAATAATGCAAATGTAGAAAAACTTCAGGCATTACTGTTATTCTCTTATGCATGCTATTCCTCTACTGGTTCCTCGTGAAAGCAATGTTGAATTTGCTGAGTAAACTAACTTTTTTTTTTTTTTCTGGTACCAGGGATCAAACTCATGACCTCGCGCTTGCCAGGCAGGCGCTTATGTCGCTGAGCTATATCCCCGGCCCAAACTAACATTTCTTAAAGAACATAATGTACTAAAAATAAGGTACACATTCTCATATATTCTGCTTGTTACAAAGCAAACAGATTTGAGAAAGTTCAAAATTAACTTAGACAAATGTGTTCCTGGGTTCGCTTAATGACATAATATTGTTTGGTTCTGTGCTTCTGGTTTTATGGTATAATATGTCTTAATTTCTCAAGATTTCAGGATAATTTTCTTAGGATAAATGTCTCATTTCTTCTCTGGAGACACTTTAAAATCAAATTTTCTACAATTTTAATATTAAATATATAAAGACAGAGAGAAAAAATTTCAGCTCCTATACTTTCTCTGAACTCAGCCACTAAAGAACAGATCTTAATAAACTAAAATAATTACAGACAGACATGTCCTTAGTAATAACTGCAGTGTCAGGATGATACAGATAATGGGAAAAAGTGAGCCTAAGTATACCATGGAATCAGCATCATTTTAAACTTTGATTTCATTACCATGGTGGATGCTAAAAGGTCTCCCTCACGTGTCTCTGGGCATGTGAGACTAGCAGTCTATCTCACTGCCCGGCTGGACAATAGTTTGGATGTGTGGAATAGTGTGAGCTACAGCAGATTAGATGGCAATGTAAATACAGAGTGGTTTCATTCTTGGCCTTTCAGTGACTGAGACACTGAGGTAGAGTCCTATATGTTTCTGCAAGGACAGTAACTGATTTTCTCTAAAGGCTCCAATAAATCAGCCTCATAATATGAGCATTGGCATCCTAGGCAGATCCTTTGAAGTCTCTTTTCTCCAGTGGCCATGTTTTGATGGAAACCATATCTCTGGCCAATGGGTTCCATCAAAGCTTGCTGGAGAAAAGCTCTAGCTGAACTCGGGGGAAAGAGCTTCAACACTGCAAAGAATGACAAGCTCACATGTGCTCTCCTCTCATGTGCCAGGCAACTGTCAGAAGGAAGCTACAAAACCTGCCTGAAGACACAGAACAGCCAGGTGGCAGCCAAGATGAGAATCCAGCAGTCTAGCTCTGGCATCCACATTTGCACTATCAGAAGGGGCACCTGCAACTTCTAGTACTAGTGTCTTCATGAAAATTATGAGCAACTCCTCTAGAATGTAATCTTAGCAGTATTTGCCCTGTGCATACCCCTGCATATGCCTTCTTCTCATCCATATTTTAATATAAAAATGAGATGAAGAAATGTAAGCCTGAAAAATAAGTGGAAATGAATAGTTTGTATTCTTTTACTGTCCCCCTATCCTAACATCTTTTAAAACATAACTTTTACAATTGGAGCATCTGTTCTTCAAGGATATATAAAGACATTCTAGGATACTCGGGTGTGGAAAATCCTGAACAAATCATCTAGATATTCCCAAACAACTGTCCTCTTCCCTAAAACTGCTCCACCTGAGAATAGTGTTTGCCTTCTGGTGCCTCTTCTTTCCTGCCTCCTCTTTCTGAACTACAACCTCCCAGTTTGGGCTTTCCAAAAGTATTCTCCTTATTCTTCCTAAATCTCTTCACAGTTCATTTTGATGGGTATAAAAGTCTCTAGAGTCAAAAGAAAAGGACAGTTTGAAAATACATGGCTCTTAATCTGGGCATGGTGGCAGCTGCCTGTAATCTCAGTACTCAGGAGGATGAGGCTGGAGGAGTGCCAGGAGTTGGAAGCCAGCCTAGGCCAGCCTGAACTACATAGTAAGACCCTATCTCAAAAAATGAAACAAAGCATGGTTCTGGAAGGTGCAAACATAGCTGAGGATGAAAAGGAGATACTACCTGATTTCACCTAGATGACACTCTCATGGAATGACAACATTTTGCCTATCAAATACCAACTGATCCACCCATCCATCCACTCACTCATTCATTCACAGAATTTATTTGCTTAACAAGGTCAGATTTCTTTGAAGGTAGAAAATAAGTTCAATATAGCTGATTGTTTTTTAAAAATAAGTTCAGTATTGCTGACTGTTTTTAAAAATAAGGAATGGTTTTGTTAATTCAATTTATGGTTGGTAATTTCCATAAAATAAACTGTATCTACAACTGTAAGACTGAGTTACCTAACATATTGGATATTTGAAGAAATACATTTAAATCACTTATAATAGTCTACTTATTTGAAATTATATTGTTTGCAACTACTAGAGTAATAACTTGTTGAACTACTGGTAAACTACAGATGTCAACTTAAAATGTATGAGAATGTTTTTCAAAATTCTTTAGGAAGTTCACTATGGAAAAATGTGTAGAGACCATTTCGAGAGTGTGAGAATGTATTATAACGTCAGGTACCTAAGTAGATAATTAAAAAGTTTCCTTTAAAGTTTACTAAATATTTAAAGCTTCTCTCTCTTAGGGCAGGAAAAGAAAAATTCATTCTTTCCAGATATAATGGCAAGAAAGAGTCTTCAGTGGAAATCTCAAAGCTTTGGGGAAAATCATATTATATCTTGACACTTAAACTAGGGATTTCTAAGGATGAGTAGAAACACATTAATTTTGGTTTCTGGCAGGTGCCAATTTATGTACAGGATATGGATCACCTTCTACTTCCTACAACCTATTGAGGACCATCCTCTTCCTCCAGGAGCAAGGTCTGACTCATTCTTCTACTCCACTGATGGCAAACCTTTTAGTGCTTTCAATGATAACCACAGTTCACTGCGGCACGTGTGCTGTGGGTTCATCGCCACTGTTAAGTCTCTCTAGGATGAGAATGACACCTGCAGGTCCTCTGGCAGAACTGAAGTGTGGTGTGGACCTGAGGCTCTCACCTGGCAGGACACTGGTATAACCGGAGACATCCTAAAAGCCTGGGAACAGGCCTCATCTCAGATAATCACACTTCTGGTGGAAGGGCTCAGACACTGGTCTGTTTCAAAAGCTTTCCAACTTAATCTGCTTTGTGGGCTAGGGTTAATAAACACTGAGTAAAGCTCTTGGTTTTCCCTGGCCACAAAAGAGAAACTGTAATTAGCTGTGAAACTGGCAGATAATTACGATCTCTAATAGTGTAAAACAGTTCCTTGCCCCTCTGTGTCTCTATGCCACAGTCCCTTGGTGTCCCTCCTGTTCTCCTAAATGAGAAGTAGCTGGACCCATTTACACATGTGGGTAAAAATAACTGTTGAGCCAGAATGTGGATGAGATGGGGGAGGGGGCACATTTTTGGCTGCCCCTGTTTGGAACCCTGGCCCTCTGGCCTGATAGGGCCGAGATATTAATAGGAATAAGACTCACAGGTGCACAGACAACGCACAGGGATTCTGCTGCTTGTAGCCAAGGGATGTGTGCTTGCCAATCTAATATTGGCACTAAAAAGACAAATCTCATTTCAAAATGGAATCAAAGGATGCAGAGTCACTCAGTGCTACACACATCTGAAACTTGTATCCCTATCCACTTGTTTACCCTGTGATGGTCCGCTCACTACCTACTGTGAAAGCAAAGAGCAGATGAGTTTTGAATGTATACACAGCTAGTTCAAAATCACATGCCTATGTAGGACAGCTGAGTAACCAAAAATCTTAATCACCACCGAAGATTAAACTCATCACCCATAAAGTGAGGATAAAAAAAACTTTACATTGCACAGAATTGGTATTAAGTGAGACAATTAGATTCAAGAAATGCTATTTCTACCACAATTTTTCAAAGTCAGCACCGTTAGAATTAAGGGTATGACAATTCTTTGCTGTAGGGCATTGCCTTGAATTTTGTAGGACATTTAGAAGTATCCCTCACACTCTAGTCCTGACAAACAAACACACCTCCAGGCACTGTCAAATCTCCCTGCAGGAGGTGGGAGCAGAAGTGTTCTCAGTTGAGATCCACTGTCCAACCCCACTTCGCTCACTTCTGTTTAGGAAGGTGTTTGTTCCATCTTTGGGCAATTCTGGATGAATGTCAGTGATCTCATGCTCATTTTTCTGTAACTCTCAGACCTTAAGCACCAGTGAAGACAGAAAGTAATGCGAGTTTCCATGACTAGAAGGTGGCAGGGCTGGGACTGGAACCCAGTCTCTCCCACTCTAACACTTAAGAGTCATTTGTTTCTAGTGTTTTTATCTCAGGGACTCATCGCTTATCAAGGCATGGGATGGCTTAATTACTTATTTAAGGAAAAGTATGTTCTTATTTTCCAGCTGGTTTCCTTCCAGCCCCTATAGTACTTCAGAAAAAGAGAGTAATCAGCAAGCAAAACTCTACATACTGGTTTCCCAATTATTGGGCAAAACAGAGAACATGATATAGTTCACCACGTGGCTTCCAGAAAAACCTTCACAGGCTGAGACAGAGGGGCTGAGCTCTTGGCTTGTCTGAGTTGTGTTTAAAATCAACAGCAGAATTATTTTCAAGAACAAGGAACCATATTCATCTAGCACTATAATTGGGAACACACAATGAGGAAGCTATCAAATTTAGGAAGTCTGAGTAACAGAAGAAAGGGAATGTGAACATACTTTAGATAAAAGTGACAGAGGAGAAAAATGTCCCCAATATTCTTTTCAATGTCATATCAAATGTCTTTAACTATCAAACCACCAAAGATAACTAGAATTAGCGCAACAGGGTTCAAATTTACTTCAAACATATTAGGCACCAAACAGAAGACCAACCTGGGGGAGAAAAGTTCAATTAATGATTTGTGACCAGGAATCACTGGGCACTACAAGTCAAGTGCCATGCTTGCCAAGCGGTTGTGTAGCCAGCCATTTGGAAACCCGGCAGGAGGGCAGGGAGGCAAACTTGTTCAACTGCGACAGTAAGCAACCCAACATCTTGTTTACCTCACCCCACTCTCACCCGGAAACCGACACCTTTTGCGTATCAGTGGGCTCCACACTGATGACACCGAGATGGAAGATGTGAAGGAACACCGCCACCAGAAGTGCTGGTCTAGATGCATGTGGTCTACATGACGGGGTGGGGAGGAACGCTTGCAGGCCTGAGGAACACACCAGGTCCTGGGCACTGATCACGGTTCAGGAACCAACTAGTTGAATGGGCCTGGACACAAGCCTTTCCTGGGCCAGGTTCCTTGTCCACAAAGTGGGGCTAAAGACCACCTGCACTTCCCATGCTGTAAACGGTTACAGACATCAGACGTCTGTGCATGCAGAAAGCTCATGCAAGTTTCTACTGAATGTTATTGAGTGACTGTAGTAATATTTTAAATTGACTGTTGAGAAATAGGAGGAGCAGTGAGTTTCTGCCAAAACAGGCCAACTGGAAAGCACACAGCTATTTTCAGCAACCAGTGGGTCAGTTAGTCTGGTCTCTAATCAAAGAGCTTCTCTTGTATTGCAAAGTGTTCAGCATGTGCAGTTTGGAAAATGCAAGTCTATTCTTTGGGGAAAAAATAAACGAAAGGACTTAAAAAAAAAAAGGACTTGGATGGTCTATAGTTAACTTAACCCTTAAAAATAAATCTATGAAGCAATGAAGTATAAAGTGAAGACCCAGAGGCAACATTACAGGAGACTTCAAAGCTTGCTCTAAATTTAAGACGGGGACACACTTTAGGATTTTAGAGATTACCTAAATTACTTCTTTCTTTTCTTTAAAGGATGACCAGGCAGGAAGCTGTCACTGACTAATGAACATGGCTGGAACATGAGACCTATGACCCTCATGAAAACTATCATAAAAAGTAATCCCTGGACTAGACTACAGAACAAATGAAATCTACCTGCGGCACCAAGAGCACTAACCCAGGACCTTCACTTACACTCTAACCTCATGCTGAGGTCGAAGTGAATACCCTCATCTGCTGGGCCAACAAAGGGCATGACAAACCTCTGTCACCTCTCCAAGTGTACACTGGTGAGCACCTGTGTGTCACAGAAAACCAGGGGGCAATGACTGACAGCTGAATTGAGATGCTTTTGGAGATGGGCCTGGGGTTTGGGTAAAGTTTCTGGATCATCTTCAATATTCATGAGAATTCTGCACTCAACTCCATATTTCAACAGCTCAACACAACAGCTACAGTTTTCCCACAAAAATCTTTGAGCGAAATAAAAACTTCAAGAATATCCACTGTGTTTTTGTCCTATGCTATGTTGGGGGCAGGGAAGGCACTGGCTCGAAAAAGCAGAGTCTGCCCTGTAAACTGAGAGCTGAGCAGAACTGCCCATCTGTTCTTTTCACCCCCATCTAAGACCCAACTGCCCTGAGCAGCTCTAACATGGGAACAACAGTATGTAATCCAATCAATGCAATGAATTATTACTGAATTCATGAAAACAGTGTGTTCAAAATCAGCACAAGGCCTTGAGTATAGTAGGTACCTGGGAAGTGAATTACATCATTATGCTACAGGAGACCAACCTAGAAAGAGACCTAAGAAGAGCAACACATTGCAGGCAGTTCTTGTCAGGTGGTCTACGTACTCAGCTATACACTATATAGATGATACCCACAGAATTGCTACCCTTCAAATTGACCAAAGCAATTTTACTTCAGTAAAATCAGATTTCTATGTTTATGTTTATGGGGCAAAATGAAGGAAGGGAGTTAGTCAACAGCAATGATTCAGAGTTTAAATACTTTGAACCAAACAGATATATTCAAACACTTAAATCTTAAATGAATTTTAAATAAATTGTGCTTCTTTTCGTTATCTTGTTATCTGCTCTTTTCTTCATAGTTAAAAGGAGTACTAGAGGAATTAAACCTAGGTCCTAACCAAAGAACCCAAGGAAAATCATTTAAGCTTTCTGTCATATTATTTCCATTACAAAATAGTAAAGTTAAGGCTCATTAATTCTAAGGTTCTTTACAACTTGTGAGATTGATTTTATTGTAGTATCAATTTCCCTTTCCTTTTATGTTCTTTTTGGACAAACAATATGTCCTGGAAATCAAGCAATATTTACCTTTTAATTTAGACTGAGAAGAAAACCTAGAAAAGCATCTGCTGATGGTGGAAGCCTTGCCCAATGGACTGCACTCAATCATCCAGGAACCCTAGCACCTAACAGGACCCAGAATAGAATACAGCTTAGTAAGACTACGCAGAACGCAGCTGGGGCTCTCCGGCTGCCGTATCCACAGAAACACGCAACATGACCTGTGCAGAAAGAACAGCCTGAGTGCTGCGGTGGACAGCATGGATGAGTGTGTGTCTGCGGAGTGATTTGAGTCTACTTCCAGCCCTGCACTTACTTGGATGACGGCTTAATGAAGGTACACAGCTTCTCTAAGGTCAATTTTCCATCAGCAAAGAAGTGATGATAACACAGATGTAGCAGATACAAGACCAATCTGGGAGAAGATGGGTGTACTGGATAAAGGTAGTATTAGACCCAAATACACATCTCCTGGGTACAAAATTTTGCAAAAACTTCCACTTAAGCTACAGATGTGACTCTCCTGTTTGTATGACATAATTAATTAACTTTCAGCTGTAAGTCAACGACAATTAGTATGTATGAAGCACTTACTTTAAGTGTTAGGTTAATGAAGCAGTCTAAGTGCTTCACATAACTTGCCTCACAAGAACACAGAGATGCATTACAGCAAACAAACAGAAACAAAGAAAGGCCAAGTCATTTGTTCAAGGTCACATGGTTGGCAAGCAGTTCAGTCAAGATCAACTCTTGCCACAACAACAGATACAGTCTTCCATGTCACATACTTAGCTGCCTGTACTCAAGGTACAAATCCTGATTCCTATTATTTTTTCCTAGCTAAAAATCTTACCAAGACAATTATCATATTCCTGATCCTTGCTTGGCGATAGTCATTGGGACATCTGGCCTATCACAAGTGAACCATTTAAGTACACTTTGAGACTAAATTACAAATTTGGACCTTATTTTGGATGTTATCTCAAGAAAAACTGAAAATGACTGACCATGTGACTCAACATTTTAAGAAAATTGAAAAGTCTTTTCTACACTCCCCTCCCCACCCCAGTTCTTCTCCCAAAGGAGCCGGGGTTGGGGAGGAGAAGGCTTATGTTTTTATTTATGGAATATATACAAGGGGTGGTAATACATGTGATGAATGTTTTTAAATAAAGAACTTGTATTACACCAAAAGAAACATTGTCAAGAATGATAGGATAAGGATGTTCAAAGTGAGGGGGACTATTTTGAGGGGGATTAATAGCAATGTGTTTTTTACTGTAATAAAAAATTTATTTTAAACATTCACTATATATTTTGATCATGTCCATAATTTAACAGTATCTACTTTAGACCCTACCTAGAAAAGCTGTCCAAATGTGGTTAAATGGATTCTACCCCTCTGTAGAAAATAATTTAGGGCATCAAAGTCACAGTGACGGCAACTAGCTTCAGAGTTCAGTTTTTGAAAAACAAATATATTCAATATATACAAAAGTACTGAAAAACTGGTTCTGATTTAGTGCTTACTGTATTTTTTCTTTAAAGCATCGATTTTTTCCAAAAAAAGAACAGAAAAACCTGGTGTCTAGCTGCCAAAAAAATACATCAAAGTTTTTCATTTCAGTCAAACTCTATTTTTATGTTTCTTTCCTTGAAAAAGGGACTGAAGGCAAAAGATGGCACTCGGACAAGGGCATTGATATGGCACCTTCTCAAACTTCTCATCATGCAAGATACACATGGTGTGTGAACAATTAGCAGCTTTATGTAGGAGGAACCCTCTTTTTTACCCTTGAAACTGAAGTGAGAATTTTAATGAAACAGAATTGCAAAACTCGAATCAGTGCCATTTGCGGGCTGCAGGGAGGAGAAAAAGAAGCCAGTCACTTCCTGTGAGTCAGCGGGCTGGGAGACAAGAAAATCTAAGGAGCTCCTTGAGCCCCCTGTGAATGACTAGCTGATCTGGAGAAACACAGGTTGAGATGATAGCTATTGAACTTAATGCTTGTAGTGTTTAGTGTTTCACTGACTTTGTAGGCCTAAAGCTGCTAATATGATCATCTATTTAGAGGATAACAACATGTAGTATAGCATCCATGGGGGATCTCCTTTTGAAGGGGGCAGCCATTGTTAATTCCCTATCATTTGTTTTAAAGTCCTGTATCGTTTTCATTGCTTTGCTGGGTTTGGTTTTATTCTGTTTTGTCTTGTTTGATTTTATTATATCTGATGGCATGGGTAGTTATTTCAAAAATAACAAGATAAATTATGGTAGCTATTTTGGATTTACTACTGTCTTGTTTTGAAGTAGTGTATTGTGTTGTGTTGTTTTTATTGGTTCTATTCTGTTTTGTTTTGTTGGATTTTTACTATGTCTGAAATTATGGGCAGTTATGTTGAAGACAACAAGAGGCATTATGGTAGCCACTGTTTATTTCCTATTATCTTGTTTTGAAAGCCTGTATCATACTGTTTTGTTTTGATTGGTTTTATTCTCTTTAAAATAAAAAAAAATTGGTGAGACGCCAGTCTTTTCCTGTGAGTCAGAGCCATTTGCAGACTGTGGGGCAAGAGAACAAGAAGCAAGCCCTCCCTGCAAATCAGCACCATGCATGGGCTACTGGGGGGAGAGCCACATGCCAGCCCTTCTGACATGTGGGCTGGGAAACAAGAAAAGCCAACCACACTCCCCCACCCTCCCACCCCTGCCCACTGTAAGCGACTGGCTGATCTGGAGAAACACAGGGTGGGAAGATAACTATCAAGGTAAAATACAATTTAATGCTTGTAGTGTTTAGTGTTTCATTGACTTTGCAGGTCTAAAGCCGGTAGTCTGATCATCTATTCAGAGGATGACAATACGCAATGTAGCATCTATGGAGGATCTCCTTCTGAAGGTGGTGGCCATCGTGGATTTTCTATCATCTTGTTTTGAAGTCTGGTATCATTTTCATTGTTTTGCTGGGTTGGGTTTTATCTGTTTTGTTTTGATTTTATTATATCCGATGGCATGGGCAGCTATTTCAAAGATAACAAGAAATATTATGGTAACCATTTTGGATTTACTATTATCTTGTTTTGAAGTCCTTTATCGCATGCATTGTTTTGTTTTTACTGGTTCTATTCTGTTCTGTTTTGTTTGATTTTTACTATGTCTGAAGGTATGGGCAGTTATTTTGAAGACAACAAGAGGTATTATGGTAACCATTGTTGATTTTCTACTGTTTTGAAGTCCTGTATCACACTGGTTTGTTTTGATTGACTTTATTCATTATTTTGCTTGGCTTTATTCTCTTTAAAATAAAAATTAAAAAAATAAAATAAATTATATAAAAAAGAATTACAAAACTCCAGAATATTACTGTTCAAACAAGATCAAACTGTGTTCAAACACAGCCCCTTCTCAACCTCATCACATACAGGGGGATCTAAATGTACATGTGATTATTTATAACAAAGGTACATGCAGATATTCTAGTGATTTAACAATAACAGTTAGAAGGCAACTGTCATTGATGTAATGACTACATAATCCTCCCTCATGTTATGAATTATTATTAGCTACCGTCAGCAACTTAACTGTTTTATTTTGCTTTTCACTGGCAGAAATATGCTATGCTGAATTTGAGAAGTCAAGGGGACAAAAATATAGAAGACATTGTCACATAAAATGTAATTTAGGAGCTTGGTCTATATCCAAGGTGAAATGGTATCCCAAGAAATGTTTAATTTGTCATCATGAGCTTGTCAGAGGGGAACAGACAGAACGGTGTTTGATGACTTGGGCAGTGTGCTAAACACAGCCAATAAACTCATCCAACCCACAAACATTTCTTTTTAAAGGAAAAACAGGTAGCAAGAAGGAAAGGACAAACTTAAATGCAATGTTCTAAACACTTTACAGGTGCTATTTCATTTAATGGAGCCAACAACCCTAAGGTAAGTGGTACTATTAGCTCTCATTTGAAGATCGAAAAAGAGTGATTCAGAAAAGTCAGAGTAACTTGCTCAACTCCAACAGTGGGTGTGACCAATTAGATACAAGATCTAAGATGCAACTTCAGGCTTGTCTTTCTACATTATCTACATGGATTAAAGATAATCAGGGTCCCAGAGATAAATTGAGCACCAGGCATCCCTAGATTGGTATCAGTATCATGCATTACAACTCATAGAAACTCAGGTTTCCTTAAAATATACAAGTAAAAATTTTTTTTCTCTGAAAGGAGTATTTCCATAGTTTATATTGACACATAACATTCGTGTAGACAGACCAAGCTAGCATAAAATTCCAATTCCCAGAATGATATAACATGGTATTTTAATAGTTCCATCTCTTGCATGTGTGTTTCCTTCACTTTAGTCTTAGTCTATGTAACTATGACTTAGGTGATTCTAATCATACTTGCTAACAGAGAGGTATAATCTTGGAACTGTTTCCCTTTGGAATTTTGAACTGCTCCTTGAGACTGAGGAGCCAAAGGGCAGACACTGGATTACTCCACCACACCAGGAAGTATAAGAAACAGAAGGGAGCATGTGTAGGAAAGGGCCCAGAGACCATGACAAGTCACATAACAGGAACTGGTGGGCTCGATGTAAACACCTCTCAAATCTCTCCTAGCTGATCTGGCACATGAAGTCAGGTGGTGGAGATAGCAGGTGTGGTCTGGACACCCACTGTTGGTGTCAGTTGCAGGTTTCTCAGCCTCCAACAGAACCTTTCCTCATGACTCATCTTATTACATTCATGTCTCCTCTTCCAGAAAAACCACAGTGACCTCAGGGCAGGCAGAGTTTAATGTCTTTGTATCTCCCATGGCACTTAGGAGAGGCACCAGGACACAATGTGTTCTCAACTTCGTATACCTTCAGGATGCCCCAAACGAGAGAGTTGAGCTTCTTTAGCTCTTTCCTGTTTAAGTCACCTCACAGTTGTTGAAAGTAGGATATGAAAGCTGAATAATGGCCCCAAAAGACAATCAGGTCCTAATGCCTGGAACCTGTACATGTTACTTTACAGGGGAAAATGTCTTTGTGGATATGCTTAAACTAAGATGTTGAAAGGGGGAGATTTTTCCTGATTCTCTGGGTGGAACCAAATGTAATCACTACTGTCTAATAAGAGACAGATAGCGGGAGGCTTCGCACAGGCAGAAGATCACAGAAGTGGGGATGGGGGTGATATGGCCATTGGTAATGGAATAGTGGCAGTCACCAGAACCCCAGGGATCAAGTACAGACTCTCTCCTAGCCTCTGCAGGAGAAAGACCCTGGTAACATCTTGATTTCAGTTGAGGGACACGGACTTCGATCTGGGCTCCAGAGCTGTGAGAACTGAATCAATAGTAATTGTAATTTTAAGGCAGGTTGGGAATAATCTGTTACAGCAAATTATCCTGGGAAATTTGCGCACAGGCAAAGATCAATAATCCAAAAGCCTGTCTTAGAAGAAAAAGAAATGAAGAACCGATTGATAAATACCTTGTCTTTGGATCATCCAGGAAGCTCTTGCAACACTGAGATGCAGGAGGCAATCCAGTCTAGCCCTAGGACCTTCCTAATGATGTCTTGAAGTTCCACAGAAACCTCTGTCCTGGTATTACCAAACATAAAAAAGCTATTCATGGGCTGAACCCAAATTCTGCAAGAGATACTAGAAGACTGAAAGCCCATCCCCAAATTATCTTACAACTGACTTGGGACTGAAGCCAGGGCCACACATAGGAAATCCCTTTCTCTTGCCCAAATCTTTTAAGTGTGTAGCAGGTGTAGCTTTCCTTCTGGAAAAGCAAAAGCAACGTACCATTCTATTTACCAAACAAAATTCCCTGAAAAGTCTGAAATTACAGTTTGAACTTCCCTGATCTGAAAATCTAAAATCTGAATTGCTCTAAACTCCAAACCTTTTTGGCAGCCATGAGTGCAAAATTCCATCCTAGGCTTCGTGGCAGAGGTTTCAGTCAAAACACAGGTGCACTCAAAATACTACATAAAGTTATCTTTCGGCTAGGTGTTTCAGTTGTGTATGAAACATAAATGGATTCTGTGTTCAGACCTGCATCTCATCCCTAAGATACCTCATTATGTGTGTGCAAACAACAAACAAACAACCAAACAAATATAAAAACAATCTGTTATGGTTTATGTCTAGGTGGCCCCCCCCCAGCCTCATGCAGTCTTGGAGTGGCTGAATCTAGCATTTGTAATTGGTTCATTGTCTAGTGCTGGGATTAGCGGTGTGAGTGCTGCACCCACCCAGGGGTGGAGCCAGCATAGAATGTAAAGTCAGGAAGGAGGTGTGCTTTTCCCTCTCTTTTGCCCTGTTTGCTCTTACCACTTGCAGTCAGGCTGCCCCTCAGCCATGCTGTTCTGCCTTGGAACCAGCTAAGTATGGACTGAGATCTCCAAGAAGTGTAAGAAATAAATCTTCCCTTCCCTAATTTTGGGTGTCAGGTATTTTGTCTCAACAATGAGAGAAAAGTAACCAAGACATACCCTGTATCTGAAAGATTCCTGGTCTTAATCATTTCACATAAAGGACAATTAACCTGTCTGTTCCTCCTGTAAAGGAATTCTGAAGAGATTCTCTGCTCTCTGACAGGAATTCTCTTAAAAGAATCTCCTCTCATTTTAATTTATGCATCCTGAGTATCCAGTTGTAGCTGTAGATAGCTGAATGTCTGTCACACTCATCTTTCTTCACAGTATTGTACACATGAGCAGAAAAACACAACACTGAGATACTCAATGTGATACTGAACTAACTGTGCTTTCTGAAGTTCTATTGATCAATGAGGCATAGTATATATTAAAGCATCAAAATTTCATTGGAAGTTTTTTTTTTTAAAGCTCACAGCATCTTTATTCATAATTGCTGAAATGTGGAATTAACCAAGATGTCCTTTAGTAGACATCTATGGCTAAATAAATTGCAATATCCAGATGTCACGGTTTCTGTCTGGGTGCCCCCCCCCCCAAGCCTCATGCAGTCATGGAGGTGGCTGAATCTAGTGTTTGTGACTGGTTCATTGTCTAGTGCTGGGATTGGCGATGTGAGTGCTGCACCTGCCCAGGGGCAGAGCCAGATACAATATAAGGTAGGGAAGAAGGTGTGTTTTTTTCCCCTCTTTTTGCCCTTTCACTCTTGTTCTTGCAGCCACCACGAAAGGCTATCCCTCAGCCACGCCACTCTACCTTGGAGTCAGCTGAGTATGGACTGAAACCTCTAAAAACTAAGAAATAAACCCTTCCTTCATTTTGGGAGTCAGGTATTTTGTCCCAGCAATGAGAGAAAAGTAACCAAGATACCAGACAAGGGAGTATTATTCTGTGCTAAAAAGGAAATAAGCTATCAAGGCTAGAGGAAACTTAAGTACATTTTACCTAAGTGAAAGAAGTCAATAGGAAAAGATCATATACAATATTATTTCAAATGTATGATACTCTGAAAAAGGCAAAACGGGAGATAGTACAAAGATCTAGGGGACGAGGGTGAAAGAAATGAACAGGCAGGACACAGAGGATTTTTTAGGATGGTAAGATGATTTTTTATGATGCTAAGATGGATACATGCCAATTACGGGCTTTGGGAGACAATGATTCATTGTGTGAGTGTAGGTTTATCAACCAGATCAAGTGAGCAATGCTGGTGGTGATGTTGACAGTAAGGGAGGCTACATATGTGTTAAAAGGCAGGAGGTATATGTGAAGTATCTGCGTTTTCTGTTCTGTTTGTGAACCCAGTAATTCTCCAAAAAATACATCATCTATTTTTAAAAAAAGACAGAATGAAACCAAAAATACCTCCATTGGCCACCCAAATCCTTAAAGGTTTGATTGTAGCTTCCCTGTTATTAAAGTTGTTTTAACACTGCCTAACCAATGGAGAACATTTTAAAAACAGAACACAAATACACAATGAAAATGCCTTCAACTGTTTTTACCTATAATCTTAAAACATGAAAGGAAAACAATAAACCTGGTCTGGCGGTTCAAGCAAATATAAAAACCGTGAGACTACCCTAGAACGAGTACTTGTGGCTCAGAAGTCACATATTCACAGTTCTTAGATTATGAAACAGCAACAGTATCTGTTCATTTCAGAACTACCATATTTTAATTTAGCCACTTCCTAAGAAATCTGAGTGAACAGCTGCATGGTTAAAAAAAAATAAGATGCTGAATTTGGAACCATTCAGTGAAAGCGTTTTCCTCCCAGCCTAGATGCAACTTTTGCTTAAAAATCATGGACACAAAAATCAGTCAACACCAAAGCAAATTCAACACCCTTGGTAAGATACACCACCAGGTTATGAAAACCTGTGCATTTATCTCAGCTATCTAAATTAAGTAAGAAAATATTACCACAAGGTGCTAGCAAGGGGAATCCTTGTTTATGAGAAAGAAAAGGTAGAAAGCACAGTGTGTATTTCCATGATATTGATTCATTCTCAGATTTCTCATGTGTAAATCTGAAAGAAAGATAAAAATGTTACAGCAAGATGGGTGTTCATGGCACTGAAGATAAATGGGATATGAAACCTTCCTAATACCAAAATTTCCTTACCCAGTCAACAGGACATCTTATAAAATAAGTCATGATAGGTCATTATTATATACTAGAAAATATATGAGTCAAAGGTAATCAGCTGCATTGGAAAAACTAGGTTATGTTAATTAAAACTGTAAATAAATAACAGCACAAGTCAGAAGCAGTTTATTATTGCATGATGGCACATGGCTAGTGTGTTCTTCAGAAGCAAAAGTTTAATTGCATTAAACATACAATATTGTCTTGCTATTTCAAAGGGGAATTTATACTGTTTTAGAAGATAATTTGTTTCTTAAAAACTAGCTGGACTGGTGTGTTAACTATGCTAGCACTGAATTTGCTAGGAACATAAGCCATTTCTCATTTTTAGCTTCACAGAATAATTTTATTAAGCAACATAACCCAATAGTTAATGATGAATCCAAGGACACAATTATCCTCCAATTGAAAAATAAATCCATGCATGACATATATCAAGTAATCATTTACCAATGTTTTCCTGATTAAGTATAATTTTTCTTGGGTTGCTAGACAAGTTTCTCTGAACCACTAAATCTCAAATTCCTGGTTCATACATGGATGGATTCATTCTCAGATTCCTTGTGTAAATTTGAAGGATGGGTAGAAATATTACAGCAAGATGGGTATTCATGGAAAAATCCAGGAAGATAATCTGAGAGGAAAATATTAGGTACATCCTATGCCAAAGGGAGGTGAAAAAATTTTGGGCTCTCAGTAAGCTAAGCTTATTGTCATGTTCCATATTATATACAAATTTGTGGGTACTCATTTCTTAAAAATGTGTGTAATCCAAGCATTCAAGGAATATCAACAATAAGGAGCTTACAATCCATATACTTATTTGTAAAAAGTGATGTATAATAAACTCATCCATTCTACATTTAAATGAAGATGAAATGACAGGCAAAGCATTGTACTAGATCATTTGGGGATAAGAAAACCCACAAAGATCCCTGGCCTCAAAGAAGCTTAGAGAAGAAGATGTAAAAGGAGACATAGATAGAAATATCTATAAATATAAGAGAGAATGTAATATGAGCCACAGGCAAGGCAAAAATAAAATACTATAGCAGGACAGAACAGAGGAAAAACAGCATGACTTTGGAGGTTTGGGGCATGAGAAGCCTGGGAAGGAAAAAGGAGTGTAGAAAAAGGGACAGAAGATAGTGAGGAGGCCCAACCAGGCAGACTTATCAGAGGGATGCCCACTGGTGAAGGTCAACACAGTCAAAGGGAAAATGCCACCCTGGGACAGGACCAACTGCCTGTGGATGTGGGAAGAGATCTAGACTCTACTTAGAGGGGTATGGGAAGCCACAGAAGTAGCAGCAAGAAAAGTCCTGAGCCCAGGAAAGTTACTCTGGGTCAGGTCATTTGAGAAGTTCTGGCATCCTTTTGGACTTTCGGTTTAATTTTCTGCATGCTTTGACAGTTGAAGTCTACCACTCCTGACTGGTCCCTCTTGGGAGCCTTGCAAGGCACCTAACAGCTTTGAGTTCATGTCTGTCTTAGGAGTGTGGATGCAGTGCCTCTCATGATCCCTAAAGCTGTATTCTTTCATGGTACTTTGCCTGCTTGAGGGTTATAGGCAGTAATAGCCACACTGCTTACATAATCTAGCTTCTCACCCCAGTTATATCACGAGTAAGACATAACGAGCTAGCTTGCATTTTTTGCAGTTAAGCAAAAGTATTTGGAGGCGGGGAGTATGGCTGAGAAAAGAGGAGGGAAGGGCAAACTGCATTTTTATCTTGGCCACTACCAGTTGCTAGCAGATGTTCACAGTATCTACAAGGAAAAAAAATCCCTGAAAATTCCTCTTTCATTTACCAGGTTATCAGTGGCCAGTTTTTTCTCCTTCGTTTCATCCAGTGGTGCTTCCATTTCACAATCTAGTACATTAGATAACTACACTGGCAAATGTGAAACATAAAGATTAGGGAAAATCCCCATTCATCGTGTGCCAGTAAACTGGCACAGTGGGAGAATTAGACAGACTCAGTTATTCCCAAGGCTCAGGAAATAACTTTCTTGGAATTAGGCAAATTAAATGAGTTCATTTAAAACTGCACCTATGGGGCCAGGGATTTAGCTCAACGTGTTAAGTGCCTGCCCGGCAAGAGCAAAGTCGTGAGTTCAATCCCCTGTATAAAACAAACAAACAAACAAAAAACACCAAAAAACAAACAAAACAAAACAAAACAAAACAAAAAAGAACTGCACCTATGTTGCCAGATTTCTTGTTGGCACTTTACTCGATTTTATATAAAAACATTGCTTATCAACTCCCAGTCTTTCGCCTTCCTGAGTGCTTTCCAGCCTCCTTGCCATCAGGCAGGGTTATGTTCCTAGGTGTGGCAGATATACTGAGAAGAGGTGATAGTTGTCACCTCTGAGCGGAGGCTATGGAAGGGTTCCATGCAACCTTCTCTGGCCTTATCTGTTGTGGTCGCGCAGCTCTGGTTCTTACATACCTATGCTGGCATTTAGTGTGAAGTGACAAAGAAGCCTGGGGTGTGCTAAGTGCCTTAGATCTCAGGAGACCCTAAAATACCTGTCTTTTTCAGTGACAACACCAGTGAGTCTCTCAGTGGACATTCAGAGGGAAAACAAGGGTGCCACTTTTGTGAGCAGCAGTCAAGTCTCTGTGGGACAAACAGTGATGTCTCTACCAAAATAAACAGCTTCCTTTTAGCAAACACAGTCTGACTAAAATTTTGGATCACTTCTGGCAGTAATAATCCTTTGTTTCAAAGTTATGTTGGGAGAATATATTTTCTCACTTGAAATTGTAAAAGACACTGCCAGAATCTTCTCACACGACATTTCTAATAATATTACTTCATATCAATACTATTTTCTTGTGCAACGAGATAAGGGACCACCTGTCTACTCACTATGGCTTGGTCACTGCTTGTGTATACTGGAGTAACCTAAAAATGTTCTCACTGGGGATTGTTTCATATTTGTAAAGAGGGAGAACTTATCAGCATCATGCACAAGACAGCAAATATGATCTATTTTATCTTGCATTCATAAAGTCCAGTGAAACAATGGGTTTGGATCTATTTTAGATTATGCAGTTTAATAATGAATGTAGATTATTATTATTATTATTTTTGTGGCACCGGGGATTGAACTCATGACCTTGCGCTTGCCAGGCAGGCGCTTAGGCCACTGAGCTAGATCCCTAGCCCAATAATTTATTTTTTTTAAAACAACAAACACTTTACATTAATTAGCAAAAGAAATCTGGTTGTGTACTTCTGTACTGAAGTTCCTGATTCATAAACCAGATGATATGCAGTAGGCATATGAGTCATTTCTTTGTTTCATTCATTTGTTCACTCAACAAGTAATTTATTTAATGCTTGCTTTGTGCCAAGCATCCTAGGCTCTAAGTACATGAAGCTTTATCCCAATCTATGAGTCTCTAATAATGATATTCATTTATAATTTACTGTGTCTGATCACTGGACAATTGATAGCTATGGATATTTCAACAGGGAAAGTAGATGGATATTAAATATGTCACTTTTAATTGTTACCTAGGGACTTGATGGATAAAGAATGAAGCTTCTGGAAGTCAATCTAATTAATTTTACTAAGGATAGCATGAGTATTCATGGTATGTAACACCATCCGTGCAATTTAATTAAGGCAAAAATTGAAAGCTTGTCAAAAGCTGCAGAGACATCCATATTCAGAACACAAGAGATTTCAAGGGATTTTATAACTCAGATAACCTTAAAATAAAGAAAATCTACAGGACATATTCTCCTGCCTTGGGTGCTCAGGACACTCATGAAGACTCAGTGATGATGGGGTGCCCTGTGGAGGCTTCCTCGCCCTTTGTACTAAAAGCTGCTCTTGCTTCTGCTGCAGGTACCATCAACAGCTCCCTCAGCTGAAAGAACAGGCCTCAGGGCATGTGCAGTGGCCTCATCTTCCAGCTCATGTGGTGCGGTGTCTGCAGCCACAGGCACACATGCTACTGCTTACTACTTTATTCTACAAGCATCTTAAAAAGTAGATTCGAGTGGCAGAAGTATTAAAAAGCCAATAAACAAACTGCTTTGGCAGGACTGTTCTCAACTCCCTCCCTTCCCCATTAAGACAGACATGACATTCTTACAGGTCACATACTCAGGATTCCACCTAGCAGCATCAAGGGCTAGTAGTGGTTCCTGAAGATACAAAGTCATTCACTTCCTCTGGGCTGCCCCTCCACCTCTCTCTCAACAGTGTTTGGAAATGCAGCTGAGAGTGATTATAGCAAAAACCTTGAATCTGTGCTGATTTAAACACAAAATATGAACATTGTTTGCAAACATTAGCAGTTTGTTATCAAATTTACTTTTTCTCTTTTTTGGTACCAGGGATTGAACTCATGACCTCAGACTTGCCAGGCAGGTGCTTATGCCACTGAGCTAAATCCCTAGCCCTCAAATTCACTTGTGAGTATGTTCTGAACTGATCTACCCACTCTTGCCACTGTATCAAGATACTTTGTTCATTTTTACAAATGATCTACTCAAGTAAGTATGCAGATTAATTTAGAGTCAGTGGGAATGTTTACATTATGAGAATACAGTATCAGGTATATAACATTATGGTTAAACTCAGGTCTTTCTTTTTTATCTGTGCACTTACATTTATGCCTCTGGATCTGTGGTATAAAGAATTAAACTGAACCTACCAGGAGAATGTGACCTAACCGGTTAATCATACCTTACATTCCTGATATTTACATTTTCTAACTGCAGAGGATACAAACTATCAGTTATTTGAATCTTTTAATTTTTTGGAAGCATATTTGTAATAGCTATGTATACTTCAGAGAAAAGTATGCAGCGAATAATTCATTCAAGGTTCAAAGCATGCATTCACTAGCATATGATAAAAACCCTCATGGCCCTCTGCAGACACATCTGACAGCAGCTTTCCCAAGGTTTTGGAAAAAAAAAAAGTATTAATAAAAATGTAGGTCCTTTCATTTTGCAAAGAGCAATCGGAAGCTCATAGTCAATGTGTGTTTAATACAGTTTAAAATACAGTTTAATCACTCACTTTTGTTTCCACATACAACAAAATTGTCACAAAACATTACAAAATCACGTTACAGTCTATTTCATTTTCTGTTCAAAGTCTTGCATAAACTTACACTTTTTTCCACAGTTTATTGGTTTTACAATTTTAGTTTATGAGACATTTTATAGATTTTCTTAAGCTAGACTACTCATTCACCTTTCTATTTGGTGAGTAACAAAAACATTCCAAAATTTAAAGTAAGAAAAACAAAGTGAATCCAGCTCTTCGGTAGGTGAGATTTTTTTTTGTTTGTTGGTTTGTTTTTTTTTTTTTTTTTGCTCTTCATGGTTTGACAGATAGATTTGTGCTCTTATTTATTTATGGTAACTTAACATATATCATTTTGCACAATGAACCTTAAAATGTAACGCGAGCCATTTTTACGGCCTACTCTTCAATTAGTAGAGCAATAGCAAGATTGCAAGGAGAACTACTGGGTGGGCAAATTAGTCAGGCATGAATTGGCAAAGTTCTACCATAATTTGATTTGAAAGCTTATTTCCTTATAATGTTCAAGATCATGCTCAGCTGCACTGGATTTGGAATATGAACTGTGCAGACGATTATCATCACTGCCTTTTCGTTATTTTTTTTATTAACTGGTTCTGAGAGAATCTGCCCCACCTTCTGTGATAAAGCCAATCAACTCTGCTCTTTGCTTACTCATTGTTCCTCCAAGCAAAACATACAGACATGCGCGTACACGCAACTTTCAAAAGGACACTGACCTGAATTCAAACGCCAACACAATGATTCCATTGTTTGCCAAGTCTGATGATCTTTGTTTGACCAAACATCTGATGCATGAGGAAGCATAAGGAAATATGTACCACCAAATCTCTTAAATATCTCATATTGCAAAAATATTTATATATAAAAGATTTTCACATAGCTTGAGAACATGAAAAGTGCATGAACAGAGATATGGATTCTTCTGTATAAAGTCAAAGTCTAATTATTTCTGAATTCTATTTTGTTTGGAAATACAGAGGCATATGATCATGAGGCCAAAGGCAACCTTGGGGCTCCTGCTCTACTCTAGCATGCTCATGACAATTCCACTTTATAGTCACCATGGGCAGAAGTATATAGTAGAAGTACAATTGCATATTCTTCTTCTTGTGCATTTATTATATGTCAACTTACTTTAGCTCCATATTCTGAATAGAATCACTGGACAGTACTTTGTCCTCTGTTTGTCTGTACACCAAGCATACAGTTTTCTAAATTGTTTGGCAGTGGGAAGATTTAAACGAGACTGCAATTCCACGCTGCAGGGAGAGCTGACCTTTTGATCATACAGACTTTTATTAAGTGTCTTGCCATGTGTAGAAGATAAAGTGATATGAGGACAAAGTTAAACCTGAACACTGTCAAACTAAGAAAGCCTAGCAAAAAGGTTGAGGAATTGATTTAAAATAGTTCTAGTTTCTCAAATATCATCAGCATATTAAATTCTTTTGTTAACTGTTAGCTTGCAGTTGTTCATTCTGGGCAAATGAAAACTATATAATTATGGCCAAAGAATGATAAAGTGTTCTATATATTTTTGGCCTTCTGAGAAAATCTATTTGTCCACCATACACGACCCTTAAGTCATGAATATTTCTAAATGGAGACTGTGCATGCGAGGTGCAACTCTAAGGAAAGGACAATGCCATCTTCATCACTGCAGTCCCCACCTCCAGCACAGCACTTGGCGTTTAATACATGACTGCTTATCCAAACTACCTGTCTCAATAAGTGCTACCCCATGCTATGGACCAGCTACCAATCTGACATTTCAAACTGCTGGGATTGTCATTAGTTTATGCAGCCCTTGGTCTCATGAGATTTACACATTCTGAAATAGTCTGTTTTCTATAAAAACCATTTAATCAATGTTATAAAGAATGAAACCAAGGTACATACAGTTTATTTTCAGAGAATGTTGCCATATTTCAAACACTATTTACTGACAAATTTATAATTAAATTAAATGCAAGTAATATAACATTACTTACGTTACCACTAAAAAGATATTTTCTATAAAATATTTTTAAATGCCTTGTATAACACTTATCTTCCAGAAAATGACCGTGAATTTTTGCAGATGTCAAGTTAACATCCTGAACTTGCATCTTTATTGGAACATTGATAACTGTGCTAAAATTGTGAGGATGGGATGACATCAACTTAAACTCGGTAGTACACAGCACTGTACTCCTACAGGCGACTATTCAGTAGTGTTTAGAGAGGTCATTTTATATTTACATTGGCATGGGTAATTCTGAATTGGCTATGTCCAGGTTTCAATGGATATTTATATTCTTTGCCACTCGACCTAAATATACCCATAGTGAGGGACATTCCATAGACCTTGACATGTCTGGGTAAGAATGCAGAATACTCCAGTATTTCTGAAATGCATATAAATAATTAAGAACTTAAGGTATGGAATTACATACAGTAGCTTAGAAAGAAGGCTAAATTCTTTTCATATGTGAGCAGACTGAACCTTAGTACACAATGTTCTATTGATTATGCAACAACTTTTTGAACACATTTGAATAAGACTTATAGGGTAAAACCTGAAAACCAAAGCTGATAGAAACATAGTTCACTTAATATTTACATTAAGTTTAATAATTCTGCTTCCAAAAAATAGCTTGATTAAAAGATTTGAGTCTTAAAATTAGCATTTGAAAAAGACTGAGTATTTGTGTTGTAATAGTAGGAAAGTCAGTTTTACATTCCAGAGCAACCCTGAATTTCCCCTGATGGTTTATTCTACAGATTTGATAGATAATGTCTACTACTGACTTCTACCTGTCTGAATAGAGTCGTACCAGAGTGTTATCTCAGGGAGAAACCTGATTTTCCGACTTATGAAAACTCTGAGAGAAAGAAGGATATAAATCTTGCACAGTGTATTTTTATGTAAGTTCTGAACAATCCTAAAAGACACCTTAGAATAGGGAATATCATACAGCCAAGGAGATACACCAACCCATGAGCTTCATCAAAACAGAACAAAATAATAACTTATATTAATTCTTACGAAGTGGCAAAGTTTAGACATTCATAGAAAAACTTGAAATATAAAAGGTATTTTTCCTAAAACTGCCAACAGTAAGGGTTAAGTTTTTCTGTTAAGTACCTTAGGGCATATTGAATGCATTTATTCAGTCAATTAACTTTTTTAAAATGTTACTTTTGATACATAATACAAGATGGCAAGTGACCTAATTCGGAAAAAGTGAGTGAAAATGCTACAAAGAAAAGTCAAGAAAGCACAAACATGTTATCCAGAAAATTACTAGGTATCTGCCTGAATACCCTTTCTACTAACAGACTGTTTTTTCAAAGTGTGCAGTAGAAAATAACAAAAACGTTCCCAGACAGAAGAAAGTTAAAGTTTACCAAAATGACACTGCTGCCTCTTAGAACAATAATGTGATCAAACCAAGAAAATTTAAAGGCACACGAAATGATGGGCAAAATCAAGAAGCTATTAAGGATCACTGTGACATTAAAATAAACCTAATGAAATTTCATGTACTCCTTTCGGGGGTAAGGGTGCTATTGGGGATTTAACATAGGCCTTTGCACTGAACTACATTCACAGCCCTTTTTAAAGTTTTTGTTTGTTTTTTGCTTTTTAATTTGGAGATAGGGGACTGCTAAGTCATTAAGTTGCCCAGTTTGGACTCAAACTTGCAATCCTTCTACTTCAGGCTCCCAGAGAGCTAGGCACATATAAAGATGTTTACACCTTTTTAATTTAACCTAGTGGCAGATTACTAATGACTTCTGCATGGAACACAGTGCACAAACACAGTGTACATCGCTCAAAGCAAGATTCTGCTGTGTCCAAAATGGCTGTGCTCCAATGGCTGAAGATCTAAATTCTGCTCTCCTTCCTAGACTGGCATCCAATTCATAAAAATTTATTTTAAAAAGCAAGAGTGAAGTAAGAATGTACACAGAAAAACATCAGGGACGAATCACCTTCCTTGGAACAAGCATCTAAAGCTCAGGAAGCCCTGGTGCCAGGACCGTTGCTATGACACGACTGCAGCAGCCACGAGCTCCACCTGCGTGCACACACAAGGGCAGCCGGGGCTGACCTGGCCGCTTAAGAAACACGGAGACGGGTGGGTGATGGGAACACGCAAAGAAAAACCAGAAAACCAAGTAGTCAGTCACACACCTGCAGCCACCTAGTTAGAGAAAAAAAAAATTCCGTATTAATCCTCTAGTGATGCACAAGGCAGAAGCACAGACTCAGTGGCAACAGAGAAGCTGATGCCAGGGGCAGTAACCCAAGTTTCCCTAAGCTGAGGATGACACCCTGCAGTCAGTAATGGGCACACCTGCCTGGTGGCAACCACGGTGTTGTGCAAACAGAAACGCTTGAGGACACTTTCCATATTAAATTCCAAACAACACTCTAATATCTGAGGAAATACTGCAACAGTATAAGGACAGCGAGTTCTTTCTTTCTCAAAACAAACAAATTTTGGAATACCTGAATCAAATTTTGTTTTCTTTTTTTCCTGACCCTGAGTCACCATGTAAGGATTTCATGATTAGCTCGGTGCTAGAATGAGAAAGGATCCATTGCTGCTAGGACTGAGCTTTTGCGATGAAAGCCATCTAGCTACAGACTAATTTAGCTGGCCAGAGGAATCGTCAAACTGGACCCCAAATTACAAAGAAATGACTCACTGCTTCCTGCAGCTATCATTTTGCCACTTTAAATCTGAAACTGAATCTTAAAATCGGTTCTGCAACATCACAACCCAGGGATGCTTTGCAATTGAGTTTCAAAGGCTAGATAATTATGTTTGTCCCCAATCTTCTCTTTTGGAGTTCAGGTTCTGTTTTAACATCTGTTAGCAAAAGATGAACCAAACTGGGCACCATATGCATGCCTATAATACCATCTATTTGGGAGGCTGAGGCAGGAAGATTGCAAGTTTGAGGACTGCCCAGGCAACTTAGCAAGTCTTGTCTCAAAAAAAAAAAGTAAATCAATATAAAAGGCTTAGGATCTTACACTGTAGCTCAGTGTAAGAGAACTTTCTTGTCTAGCACACACTGAAGCCTAGGGTTCAATCCTCAGTATGGACAGAGAAGAGGAGACAAACAGGCAAAATAACAGATGAACCAACAGGTAACAATTACTTCTTCCTTGGATCAAAAAAAATTTCAAAGGTGTTCTTGGTAAATATTCGTTTCTTTGGTGGTTATAAAGAAAATGTAAAGTACTGTACTTAGTCATTTCAGGCAAATAAAGTGTCTCAACACCACTTGGGGCAGCACAGGACCTCAGGAGAGCTCACATACCTACAAAAAGGACTACGTTATATTAATTTTAATAAAGACACTAATTAGGATGGTCAAGCCAACATAATCAGATGCTTCCTGGCTTTTAAAAAAGACCTAGTAAAATGTATAAATAAATACAAATACATACACAAAAAAGACAAGATAATTAAAACTGGTGTGGAATTCCACAATTTTGAAATTTTAAAATTCACAGTACACCCAAACAAGGGATAAAGGGCTTTGCGTGCTTCAAAACACACCTCATGTGTATCATCACACTAATGTGGCAGCTTCTCTGAGACTTTTAAAATGGGTCTACTTACGGAGGCATAAAGCATGTAAAGTTAGGGTTTTATAAGCATTGATAGAGGAAGTACTTCTTTTAGGAAGAAAGTACACAGCTCAGTAACCATATAGCACCTCTTCTAGCAGTGATCAATGAAGAAAAATCTTCTGCTCAAAACATCTACTCAGTACTCTTAAAATTAGAGTTCCTGACCCTGAAATGTATTAGTGTAGGGTACTATGTATAGAGGGATACGACAAGCACAGAAAGGTACATGTGCCCAACCTACTTCCCACACAACAACCTTTGATTGGCCACATGGTTCCTGATGCCACTGTGGCGCCATTCTCTACAGTCACAGCATAAAAACAGTTTTACAATTAAACAAAATATTCACATATGTGATGTGACAAAATATTTTCAGCTTGTAAACTTCAATTTTATAAAAAGCCTTTCAAAGAAATAAAATCGATAAACTGCCTTTCCTGAAAAACACAAGGCGATTAAAAAAGTGTTGTGACTGTGTCGTGAAGATACAGAGGGATGTTCCCAGCATTTCGCCTTTCCTCACCACTGACGAAGTAACTCTTGGCCCCCACACTTTATGAGCAGGGTAACAAACATGGATTGTTCATACTGTCCGCACTCCCTGACTCCTCCTCTCTTGAGAAAATTGATTCTATTAACACATTTTATCCTACTTCTAGGGCTGGGATATGAGAAATATGTGCTATGAGATTCTTCCACAAAATTTAAAAAAAAATCAAGAACAGTAGAGCAACAGGATTTTGCTACAGGTAGTGCTAAATATCACTTTGCCCGAAATTCACCCAACTTTCTCCAGGTATTCCTTATTTCACTCTCTCAGTGGGTCTACTTATCAGGCTCAAGGAAAGCAAGCGAAAGTACACTGATTAACATATTCAAGATTGCAGTGAAAATATGATGAAAATTTTGCCATGGAGAGGGCAGAAATTCACTGAACAAAAAACACCGGCTAAGTCAACAGGTTTCTAAACGTACACAAAGGTAAACACATTCCATTGCAAGTCTGACCACTTCCACTGGTATATGTCATCTAAGTAGAAATTAGATTAGTGATTATTTCTGGGGGAATGGGACTATGAGCATTTTGCTTTTCTTCCTTAACTTTTCTACAGTAAACATATTAGTGAGAGCTGGATACAGAAAAAAGCGCACTTCAAACAATGCACGAAGGCTTATTTCAGAGATGGAGCCCTCACTGTCACCTTGTTTAACCCTCATCTCCGCTGCTGTTTCATTGATCACCAACCTCCCATATGCTGTTTCCCTTGGGAGGGCCCACCAGCTTTTCTTTTCCTTATTTAAGTCAAACCCCGGCTTAAAATTCCTTCCCCTGGCTCCTGCCCAGTGATCTCTTCTCCAACTGGGCAGATAATCACAGAGTGAACACACACAGTGACTGACTGTAATGGTTTCTAACTCAATGTCCCTCCAAAGACTTATGTGCTCACGGGTGGGGCTTTTGAGAGGTGACTGTATCACAGATGAGTGATAATTAATTAAACAGCAGGTGGTCCAATTTTTAAAACATCCACAGCATCTATTAGCAGAGGTGAATTATAAATCGGATGGTCTGCTGAACATGCTTCAGGGACAGAAGCAGCAGAATTCTGTGAAGAATTCCTGGCTTGGCTTAGAGCACAGACCAAAAAATTCAATGAGCTTTTCTTTTCACTCAAAATCTGTACATGTCATGACTGAGTACATAATGGAGTTTGTTCTAAACAGAGGCCTAAAATAGTTACTTTCTAGCCCTTTACTGAAAAAAAAAAAACTTTGCTGACTTTGGAACAGACTGTTAATTGTGAAATACAGAGATTCCTAGTGGAGACTGAATTGAATTTCTTTTTTTTTTGCGGCACGGGTATTGAATTCACAACCTTGCGCTTGCCGGGAAGGTGCTTAGACCGCTGAGCTCTTAGATCCCCAGCCCTGTTTTTGAGACAGGGTTTCACTATGCCGTTCAGGCTGGCCTTGAGCTCACTTTGTAGCGCAGGCTGGTTTTGAACTCACAACGATCTGCCTGTCTCAGCCTCCTGAGTGCTGGGATTACAGGCGTGAGCCACCACACCCGGCTTGAATTGAATTTCTTATGTCTACCTGAGATTGAAGTCTATCAGAAAATTAGATGGAATTATGGACATATTTCAGTATTTGTTTAAAAATCAAGAAAGAATGAAGGAATCTTTGTTATTTTTCAGTGACACCAAAGGTTAAAATAACTAAGCTAGGGAGAAAATATTTCTGAAGTTGCCAATTTTTATGTTCAATAGCTATTCGATGAAGGTTTCCAAGTGGATCATGGGTCACCTACCTGTACTGAAATCATCTGGTGTGTATATAAAAACTGAAGATTTCTACCATAGCCTAGCCAGTCCAGCCAGTTAGGATATGACAACAATCTAGAAGTAGATATAAATCAACTAGTAGGAGTATTACCAAAGGATTTCCAACTATTTTTTTCAAATAGCACATACAGAATCTCAAAATATAATGTATATGCTATTTTATCGTTACATTTCTTTTTAAACTTAAAATACCTATCTTTATAGTGAAGGCAAAAAAAGAATAAAAATGAAATTCATGTGAATGTTTGCAGGACCCTGGAAGCAGGCATGGGAACAAAGTCTAAAACCATGGGCTTTAATTACCCCATTTAGATCCACTGAAAACACAGCAAAGAACAAGAAAGAAAGCAGTGGATCATCCAGCAATGAACACCTAGCAGCTACTGGTACCTATGACTCCAGATCAATCACATTAAGAAGAGGCCCAATCAACAGCCCTTCTTGTCACTTCTCTCAGAGTCACCATAACCAACCCAACATGCTCCCATCCCAGAATATACCACTCTAGCCAGGAACTGAGGTCCTGACATTCAGGTTACAGTCTGTCTTTCTCTGCAGCCTCAGGGGTTATCCTAGATGACTCTACTTTATTCATGGCTTATATTTCCACTAGTACTTTTTTTCCCCTTCTCTTTTCCTTAAATCAAAGGACCCAGGGCCAGGGGCTCAGAGAAGCCAAAGCTAACCTAATTCCCCTTCAACAGTAAAGGCCCTTCTTTCTTTATTGAATGCACCTTCTGAGGCCAGCCTTATAGTCTCCCTTCTGACCTGGCTGTACAAAGCCAAGGGCAGCACAGTCAGCGAGGAGCCTAGCACTGAGAAAGAAACACTCCCAGGGAAAAAGTCTTCACCCAGCTATGCTGAGTCAACAGCAGGACATGGTCCCCTCCACCTAAATGCCTTAGCATGACGGTATCAGAGTTTTTACCATGGAGGCCCAACACATTCCAACAATTAGACACCCAAGGCCCTTGATATGTAGTCAAATATAAGTCTGCTCCTGGTATCATGTGGCTGTCCTTAACTGCTCAGGCCTAAACCATCTTCAAGTCTGTCTTGGGGTAGTGGGAGATGACATAGCTCTTTTACTTGCTGTATAAATTATAATGCAAGTATCATCATTTTACAAATAATGAATTAGATTCAGAAAAGTTAAATGTCCAGTTATCATGGAACCTATTAACAGTGGTAGAAAATGGCCCGAAAGTTTTATTTTTATACTACACTCCAGTAGGCTGTTTAAAAAAAAAAACTGCACGTACAACTTACACACGAAGGCAGTATTAGTTTTTCTTAAGTTGAAAAATAATCTTTAGCAAAGCATTTACATTAAAAAGTCTCTAAACTGAGCAGTCATTCCTGCTGGTACTAGTCCACTTAACACCAAAAAGACAACATTCAAGCTAAGGGTCCTGCAGATCTGCTTAGGAAAGGACACCTGCTGCTGTTACTTTCAGCGCCCACCGCTGATTCTACTGTGCGGCCAGTAAAGGGCGCTTCCCTGCCTTGACCATTTCCTCCTCCAAATCAAATGCCTCTGACTCACAAGTCTCAGCTGCCACATGTGGAGTGTGGGCCCAGGTTGCTGAGGCTGCTGATCACAGGTAAGGCTGGTTTTGGACCACAGGTTGCAGCAAGGTCATGGCCCCAGGTGGGCTGACTCAGTGACCAGACTGCTATTTCTGAGTGTCAAACTGCCTGAGGATCCCACACACCTAAATTACTCAAAAAATACGGACTCCTGTGCTTGTCAATGGTTCCCACCCCATTTTTGGTCTGAAACGAATGTAGGTGGTTAGTCACATGACGTGGGAAAAATTCACTGACACCAAGGGTGTGATTCATAACTGAAACTATTAGTGACTTGGTACACAAGTACAGATTTTGCTTTACAGCAAGTTTAGTTAAATCAGATGCTACATGTGTTAATCATTAATAGCTACCACACACACAGAAAACCACATTAATAAGTAATATGGTTATAGAGGCCTACATGATACAGTTCCTCACCTAAAAGTGGGAAAAAATTAGGACAATAATTTTATACTGAATTGTACTTTATTGTTGAGAGAAGTTCACTGCCATCTACCTAATAGATCACCTTAGCAAAGAACTGGATCTTGGTGCAGACCTAGGCTAAGAACTCCTTCTTTCTGCAACTTCTAAGAATATGGGGAATAAAAACTATGTATCTTTCTTCCTTCAAGTTGAATAGTTCTATTCCTGACAACAAAACACCCACTCTTTCAACTTGCTTGGGCCACTGCAGCTGTTTCTCAGCTGTCTCAGCCAAGTGTATCCCAGAGCTATTCTGTCTGCCCACCCTGTGCATGGCTCCCCTCCTCCAGCTTCCGGGAAAACAGCTGTGCAAGCACCCCACACTTCACAGGCCTCCGCTCACCTACACGAGCCGGCTCTGTTGAGCAAGCAAAGGTTAAATCCCTCAGAGTGGAAAGTTAAGGGCATCATCTCATTTGGTTAGCTATCACCAGCCAACTAGCCCAAAACCTAGAGGTTTAAAACAACAGCCCTTTATCATCTCATTGGTCAGTCTACAGTGCATAGATTGAGTGGGTAGTCAGTGGTCTCTTGGGTGACTGTGGCCAGATGGTGACTGGGGCTGTAGTGTCCAAGGTGGCATCTCTCACCTGCCAGGCATGTTGGTGTGGATGGCTAGAGAGCTGGAACTTCTTTTTACATGGCGGCTGGCTCCCCAAAGCAAGTGTTTTCAAAAGGCAGGAAGTAACAGCCTCCAGGCTTTTCAAGACTAAGCACAGAACCAACCCAGGATCCCTCCCACTAAAATCACAGGGCCAGAACATAGTCAAGGAGAGGGAAAATAAACTCAGCCTCTCAATGGGGGAAGGATAAAAAGAAGAGTGAACTCTTTGCTTTGCCATTCTGTATTCTCATTTTAGATTTCAGAAGGATATGTATATGTCATTTCTAAGTGATCTTAGGGCCAGACTGAAAATCCCAGGGAAGGCCATATAGGCTACCATTTTGGTCTGAACAAAGAAACTAGTACAGTTAACTCTCACATAATAGCCATATACATCTGCCCAATTTGTTACATGCTCATAATGCCCTAACGAAAATCCTGGACTGTCAGCAGATACCTATTGGTGTTCAAAAAAAAAAAATGAACAATGAAAAATAAAAAAAAAAGAGCTAAAACTGCTGTGTCAAATATTTCAAAAGTAAAGACATATCCTAAAGGCTGTCAAGAAATTTTTCTAGCTTCATGCACATTCCTGATTGTACTGTGTTCCTGATACCTCAGCAAGGGCAAATCATGTGGCAATTTGAAGACAATGCTGAAGAAGCAAAGTGGCCATCTATCATTTGTGAGAGAAACAGTGAGAAAGAGAGAGGGAGACCCTTTAAAATCTCAACGGATAGGTTAGAGTCTAGCCTCTATTTTACAGCTGGGAATCTGGATGTTTTCTAGTTTTTTTTTTAAATAACAGCCCACTTTATTTACCCGGGCTTCAGAGAGGCGAAGTTCACCTGAGTTTTGTATCTACCAAGGAGTCACCATGCTATTTATGGACAAGTGGATGTATTCTATCATGTGAAAGATCGGGGCCATAGATATCTGTCCACTCATGGTGGGGGGCACTGTCCCCTCACTTGGATAATCTCTTTCAGTTCCTCTTACATGCCCAGCTCTTTGCCCAGCACAGGATCTCTGGGCACACTATGGTTTCTGTGCTTTGTGCATTGGCCCAGAGTGGCACCTTCTTACCTAGATGGCCATGTGGTACCAACAGCTCCTGAGAGGTATGCTTCCTCATCGTCCTCCCTGAACTCCCTCAAGCAGGCCTCCCTATGATTTCCTCTGTCTCAGCTTCCTGTTTACTTCTTCAGGTACATGTATGAAAATATGTGTGCAATTATTTTCCTTATCAGTACCTCTGTTATTCATAAAAATAACAACAGTCGACGTGCCTCATAAAGGCACTGGTCATGTCTGCCTTAGTTAATATGTGTACTTCTGGAACCATGCACACAGTTCACAGCCTGGAATGTCAAAGGAATTCAGAAGTGTCACTTAGCCTGACTGATTCATGTTTACAAAGGCAGCGACAGCAGGCAAATCATTAACCTTTCTGGATTTAATTTATTCTCTTTTAAGGAGGGGGGCTGACTTAAATACTTATTTCCTACCAGCTATACCATTGAAAACAGGTACGACCTAGTCACTTGGGTTTAGGAATATTTATTTATATTTATTATCTAATCAGAAAACTCATTATCAGTAAAGAGTTGTTTTCTAGTCTCAGTTATCAAATCAACTTAATATTATAAAATCTTAATATAAATAAAACTGGAAAGAAAAAACTTTGACTCTTAAAGTCTAATATAGAAAAACAATTCAGAAGTTTCCCTATTTTTCAGAAATTTTGGATTTATCTTCTATACCAAGGATGATGTCCCATCCATAACAAACTGCTGTCCTGGGTTTGAAGATATAATTTGCTGACAATCTCATTTCAAGCACATCCAAAATTAGCAACTAATTCTTTACACAGGTTTTATTAATAGACTTCTGAAATTCAGAGATTAGAGAGAAGCACATTCAGCATTAAGTTGGGAAAACATACAAACTGAAAAAGAAGAGACGCATTTTAACATAATTATTATCATTCAACATGATAATAATCCATGAAGGAAACTACTCACTGAATCCCTACCCTTTTATCCTACTTAATAGCAAAATACACATTCATTATGTGTACTAAGAAAACTGGTGATAAAACTGATTCACAATCAACCACCATCTTTATTTATAATTTGGTTTTCATAATTTACATAGGCCCAAAGCTTAGAAAAGGCCACCAGCTATAAGCTATTTAAATAATTCTTAATTTTTTTCCTAGTTACTATCACTCTAAAGGGTAATTTTAAAATTATCTTTGGGGCTAATGAAAATCAAAAAGTTAAAAAAAAAACTTTAAAAAAATATATTTAGAGGAAACATAGTTATTACCAAAAAGTCATTTTGGTTTGGCCTCTATAAAAGAAAAAATAAACAACTAAAGACTTCAAAATCCTTTTAACTTAAACTCATAAAAATAAAAGTTGCTGACACTTAATGTCAAATAAATCATAAAATATTTTTTAAGAATAATTTTTACTGATTTTTTTCTGACTCTCCCATAGCATAGCAGTACAGCGGAAAATTCATTAACCCTGAAAGGGTAAATGTGTAACCTTGATAGAAATAAAGTTACCAACTGGAAACATGTTTTCTGATGGAAATTCAGCAGACAGGCTTACTGTATCATCCTTAAACATCTTTTCAAAAGAGGCAATCATAACAGAAACAGCTAATATTTATTAATTACTAATATTTCACAGGCACTGTGCTAAATGGCTGTTATAAATTATTCTATTGAATTCTTACATCCAACTCTCACAATAATCTACAGATGCCTCAAGAGGACAAAAAAGTGAAGTAAGCAGGAATGGGTGAAGAAAGACAAAAGACCGATCATGGTGTACTTTATTCTAAAAGGTATCTAACCAAGTTCTTGGTCTAAATATCCTTATTTCATAAAACAATGTTAACAAACTTAGCTATACACCTTCTTCTATTAGTTGAGAATGCCTTACTGGTTGAGAAGCAGTAAATGAGGGAGAGGGCTACTATCCTGCGAGTCACAAGAAGTGGTCATGGATAAGCAAGAAATATAAGACACAGACAATAAAGCAGCAATCATCTCAAAGATTACGGTGGTTGAGAATTTTGATGAAGAAGCAAAGTGTACTACATACCTTAGGAGCCCTGCCAGCATTGTTAATAATAGATACATGTTTGTTTACATAAAGAATGACAAGACCATACAATAATCCATGGTTATGGGGGTGAAGCTGAGTCAAAAAGTGTCGGATAGTGTTATTATGTCTCGATGAAGACACCAAAGAGAGCAACAGAACAGTGAACGACTGGCCAGTCTGAAAGTCAGGCTGTCCCTGGGTTGTTCCCTTGCAAAAGATTCCAGATTGCCCTACATGGTTCTAGTTAACAAACCTGCATGCTGGGCCCATCAGGCCACCAAAGGCCAAGGCACTGTTACTGCCTTTTTGTGTGCCCTGGGTCAAGCTATCTTGCTTAAAACTTGGCCCAGGTAACCTTCATCTCTTTCATCATTAATACTATACTTTAAATGCTGTACAAAGGAAACCACCTTTCAGCTGTTCTCTGAAATTCATGAAAAGTTGACAACCAGCCACCTCTGTCAAGAAGTGGAGTTTTCAAAAGCCACAAAAATGCACTTGGATAATATTTACAGCAGAAAGATACGTTAGTTACTTGGAGAAAAGGTATTTGCACACCAGCTCTAACAGGATAGACCAGTTTTACCATGGCTAGAATTGGAAACTCCACTTTTATTTACTTCTTATAGCTAGAAACTGAGGAGAAAATTAATCTTTTCATTTCAAAACTATTCAGGGAGATAAGCTCTTTTGTACCTACTTTGCAAATAGCTAGAATACTGTGCTGCTCTTAATATATGGGTATTGTCCAACTTCATTTGAATGGAAATTTATTTTGTGGATCACTGACCTACCAGAGCACCTCTTGACACACACACCTGCAGAAAGAGGCACCACATACACAAAACGTAGATTTGGGGGTGATGGAGGAAAAGCAGGTAAAAATAGATGCCAACATTGGTATTTATACCAATGATCATTACTAACCAGATCCAGATTTAGGTTGTCAGTTACAATAACTTCTTAAACTAGTCCTTCTTGACCTTGACTGCACATCAGAATCACTTGGGGTACCACTTGAGTAGCATGCCTCCTCACCTAGCTAAACCCACTCTAGCCATGAAGTTCCTTTAAAATGCTGGATAATCAAGATCAGTAAAATTCTTTTTATCTAGTCTGCTTTATCCTTGGAAGATTCTACATCATTAAGAGTTCAACCTGTTAACTGGCAGAAATACAAATAAACAAAGATAAAATAAAAAGTCTAATGACCAGTGGTTTGCAGAAGGTTATGTACTGAATCAGTCACACACCATCCTGGATACAAGGTGGGAAATGAAAACACCATTCAATACACTTAAAAATACATGCATGGACCTAGAATGCTTTTCTGACTTTCAAAGCAATGATTTATTAAACACTTAGGTGTCCATTTATAGACATTATTCATTTCTGCTGTCCCTCCAAATATATCCTACTTCCCTCCCCCAACCCATTCTCTCTTGCTTCACTTCAGGCAGATCTTCCTGCATCTGTTTTGCTTGGCAACACACATCAGCATTCCAACAGATGTCACCTGGCCACTGACAGAATATTGCAACATATTACAAAGAAAAAAAAAAAAAGGAAAGAAAGAAACCCTTTGAAAAGGAAAAACAATCTCCAGTGAGGTTTCTATGATTGGTGATCCCTTACATGCAAGGTTCAGACCTGGTAAAGGAAAAGACTGCACTGGAACACTTAATGCAACCCCCTCTACCCAGTTCTTGCGTGAAAGCTCCCAGCGGTATGCTTTCCCTTCTGCAAGGCTCCTCCTGCATTCCTGGCTCCTCCAAACACAGAACTTCTGCACAAGGGCTAGTTTTTTCAGTTCAAAGAAACCTAGGGATAATCTGGTTGGGCTACTATATGATGCCTAAAGTTCAAAGCATGATGTCTGATTTTCCTGCCATTGTTTAAGTCTATATTACATGGAAAATTTTCAGTACCTGATGCCAAAAAAAGCATGTATTTCTTTAACAGAGACTTAAAGCTTATTTCCCTGTCCTTATTCCTGTTTTCTCCATGAACTGAGATTGCATATCTGCTCATCCTTAAGTCTTCAGCCCCAAGGAAACATGAAAAACTAGGGAAGGATAACCCCAGAAGCTGAGGAAAATGTGTGAAAAATTTGCTCCTTGAAAATGCTTCTAAAGGGCCTGCCTGTCTCAGGGGTGAAGCCTGCAGGATAAATGAGCTATTTTAAAAGCTGTGGATCAGCTTTGTGGCCTACACATTATTCATCAATGGATAATATGTCTTATAATAAATGCAATCTGCAAATCAGAAGCAGACTCTCTGGTGCACAACTACAAAAATACATCCACCCACATCCTGGCATGACACAGGCAGCAGAAAGCATCTTGAAATAACACACCCTGAAGCGGCATAAAAGCTTCCTATTTTCTAGGTACTGCAATGTGAAAATACAGACTATATACCAAGGTGAGATGACCCCTTGAGAGAACAGATGCTTGCCTCTAGTATCCAGGGGAATAAACTGTGTGTATATGTGTGTGTGTGTGTGTGTGTGTGTGTGTGTGTGTGTGTGTGGTGTGTACGGGAGACAGCACAGGCCAGGGGCTGGACTCAGTCACCCTTCAAGGCAACATGAGCTACTACAATGGCCTCCTCCCCTAGCTGGCCCCTGGCTCCTGCCGTACCCTCCCCTCCATCAGAACAGCAGCCAGGACTGTCCACCTTTCTTTGCTCAAACCCATCCTGTGGTCTTCCATCTCCACATGCTCCACAGGGCTTTCTTGGCTCTGCAAATCCTATGACCATTCCATCCTCATGAGCTCTATAGTCCATCCTTGCATACCTGATTCCTCTACAAGCCCATCTTGTAGTTCCTCCTCCTTTGTAGGAGCACCTGGCACTGGAGACTTTTGTATTTGCTTGTGTTTTGTTCCAGACCAGTCTCCTGCCAGGTATCTCTTTGGCTACTGGTTATCATATCAGGGAGGTGCCTGTTGGCCACCCCATGCTCTGTACCCCTCTTCCTTGCCATTCTGAAACCCTTAACTATCTTGCCATATAGTACTTTTCACAATTTATTTTGTTCGCCTATCTTTCTACTACCAGAGTACAAGCTGCATGAGGACCAGGGCTTGTTTTGTTCAATGCACGTAACTCAGAATTTGCAATGGTGCCTGAATTGCTCATTGAACTCCTTTAGTCAATGTGTATAGCCCTATTTACTACTGCCTTCACAGGGCTCTTACACGTCTCCAGAGGGCCCATGTGGGAGTTCTACCCATTTAGTCAAGCAGCAAAAGCTCCATGTATGAAAAACAGGAATGGATTGATTGCCTGATTGATTGTGCTGAGACTAGAACTCAGGGCCTTACACATGCTAGGTAAGTACTCTACCACTGAGCTCAATGGGGGTTTTCAGAAAGGGTTTAAGTAAGTATCATGATTGCAAGTAAGAATCACATGACCATTGTTATGGTTAATACATTGTGTCAACTTGAGAAGTTTAGAAGTTTAACTGAGAGACTCCAGGGAGCCAGGGTTCTTACTTTGTAAATATCCTCAGGCTGTGCAAAGGAGGGCAAAGACATTTTGTGAGTGTTACACCCACCCTGAAGGAGGGGGGGGTGGGTAACCTATATAAAATTTAAGGGTAGAGAAGAGGCTTACATTTTTGCTCTTTTGCTCTGGCTGCTGCCTTTAAGTGTTACCCCAGTGCCATGCCACCTGCTTTCGAGCCAGCTGATTATGGACTGAAACCACCAAGAACTGTAAGCTAAATAAACCTTTTCTTCCCTAATTTTGGGTGTCAGATGTTTGTCTCAGCAACAAAAAAAAGTAACCAA
>RJWT010002626.1:0-39985 GCA_004365215.1 Cuniculus paca | reverse complement strand
AGTCACTTCATTATCTGGCCTATTGTAGAAAAAATATTGCCGACCCTTGACATAACACCACCCTTGTCTCCCTGACAGTTATGTCCTTGTACTCTTGCCTACATCCCTTCCCTTTCTATTTAGACTTATTCTCCCCCAGTGCCTTACAGGGTCCCAGCTGTGTACTAAGCGTCTAATTGCCACTAGCAGTCCTTGCTAATTGTCCTGTTTCTCACACCTTTAAATCATTTCTTTCTTCCCTGTCTTTGTAAGTCCTACATCTAATCTAACTGCTGTTTCTTCCTTGAAGTTATCTCTTGATTGCTGCCATCCTATGATAATGTTTTAAGGAGTCGATGTCATGTAGTGAAGTCTTTCGTTATTCCTGTGGGGTTGCTTTTATATGTAACTAATCCAGAAGCTGGTTAAGGAATTATTTCTTGTATTTATACATCTGCAACTTCCTTTCCCATTCCCACCCAATGTGCAAAGCAATGTGTCAAAATATACTGTCCACTTCTTCTTTCATCTGTCCATTTCTTTCTAACTCCACTCCCAGAGTCCCAGATCATTGTCATTTGCTTAAGGTCTCTATACTCTTTTCTTAATCCCTCTTTTCTCTGTCTTCCAGATGGCAGTTATTATATTACTTTTAGAAAGTAAAACATTATTTTACTCTGTTCCTTAACATGTTTCTAGCTGTTCCCTTCCTCACCCTGCCATTTCCCCTGCCTGCTGTCTCCTTGGCTCCCTGCGTTTCCCCAAGGCCCTTTTCAAGCTCACCACCTGCGCAGCGGTTATTCCTCCTCGTGGGATTTTCTTCTGCTATTCTTTCTAGGACTCCACTTCCTTCACTGTGCCTACAGTGAGGTATCTTTCTGCCTGGCACAAGAACAGCTTCTATCACATAATCTCCTTTCTCTCTTTCAGGGAAGTAGCACAATCTGAAATCTACCTTCATTATGTGCTCATTTTGTGATTTATTTTCTGCCTCTTCCCACCAGTTAACAGCTACGATGAAGACAGAAATGTTTTCAGTCTTGTTTGTCATTATATCCCCAGTACCTAGTGTAGGATCTGACTTACCAAGACACGTACTGAATTAACTGTTGAATGAATGAATGCTTAAAAGTACTGCAGGCAAATCATAATCAGTATTTCCTCTGGTTTTTCCTTGAAATTTTCTTTTCCTAGAGATTTTGTTTTGACAGTGGTCACATAGAATTATATTGCCTATTAATGTCATAGTCATTTAGTTTGCAAAGTACACTGTTTTGTTTGCATAACCACAAAATTGACTAATGATGCATTTCTGAGGAATTCTTGTTGACCAAAACATCATTACATGGTGATAAGAAAAAGTCTTTACATATTTACTCATGGCATTACTTTTTCTGCTGCGTTTCCTTCCTTAATGCTGGTGTCTGTCTAATACCATTTTCATCTTTGTTTAGGAGCGCCTGTAATATTCCTGAAGTGCTGGTCTGCTGGTGGAGATATTTACTCTTATATATCTAAAAATGTTTCTATTTTTCCCTCCTTTTTAAAGACATTTTAAAAATTCAAGATTGACAGGTGTTTTCTCTGTATTTTAAAATGTTGCTGAATTGTCTAGCTTGTATAGTTTCAATGAGAAATGTGCTGTAATCCTTATCTTTGTTTCTCCATGTATAATGCCTGTTTCCATGGCTGCTTTTACAATTTTTCAGTTGATTGAAAGTTTTGAGCAATCTGAAAAAATAAATAAATAAAATGCTTTTTTAATCTAATTCTTACAGGTACTCCTGTTGTGACTGTAAAAGCTTTTGCTCCTGATGCATTTGGGGACATTATTAAATATTCAGTGTTTAGTGGAAACACAGATGAAGTGTTTTCTTTGGACTCCAACTCAGGTAATTCTTCTTTACCTTACAGTAGCTTTACTTCTGCTCTATTTAGGGGTACTAGTAACAAATGCTTCAAAATTTGAAGGGTAGAAATTGTTAGAGGTAAATAATTTATAAGGTCAACATGAAATTTTTTACAGTAACCAATAAGAAATTGTGGAAAATCCACAACCACATATATATTTGTTTATGTATAGTCACTAAGAGTTCTATTCTAGTTAATTCCAGATTAGACAATGTCTACCCAATGCTTTGAATTTTTGAAGATGGATTGGCTTTTACTTACAGTTTACCAACCTGTATGGTAAAATTGGAGGTCTCGTATGTAGGTCATTGATAATGACGATAATGACTTTGAATTGGAAATAAGTACGCATGCCCAGCCGAGGGAATTTTAACAAGAGAATCTTCGAACTCACCTCAGAATGTCAACAGAGAAAAGAGACAGCTGGAACAGTTTCTATGTGGTGGTAAAGAAATTACCTCCAAATACAGCATTATTAAATTTAGCTTTAATAAGACCATTGCTGTGTTTTAAATGAATACCAATTGATTATTTGAAACATGCTTTTCTAACAAATGTGTAGTAGATACGTATCTATTGCTTCATTGTCAAAGCCCAAGAAGTTTGTAGTAATTTCCGTATTGACATACAGCTGTCGTGTTTATAGTGCACACCTGCACATGGGAAGAATTGCGAGGGCCGGTTTCTCAAATCAGTGCCTCTGCATCCTCGCGGTGCTCTGACTTTTCAGTCTACACAGCCTTTGTTCAGGAACCTTTCTGAGGCATGAGGCACAGTTCTGCATCCTCACCCTAGGGCTGAGTCACAGAGCAACCCAGGAAGCCTCTTGGCAAAAGACAGGCAAGCAGAATTCCTCGTTTCTCACTAACCAGGTGTCTCAATGTGTTGGGAAAAGAAGCGGGATTAAAATGTTAAGGAAAAAAGAAGAACACTAGAGTTCGCATATTTTCTGTCTTTCCAAATCCTTCAGTCCTGTCACCACTAACATGTCCCTCATATGGCCTCTCCCCTGGAAATTTCCTTATGAAAATGCAGATAAAATCTATCTAGAGTCAAACCAAAGACAGCACCCACAAAAATTTATTTTTAAAGTATAGTGAAATTTATTTTAAAAAGTTTTTAATGGCATCTACAAGATGAGATGCTAGAAGAAGAGTGGGCAATAGAATTATAGACGCTCACGCACTTGCCACCTGTCTCAGGAAGCGAGACCTTACTAGAATTTGTAGAATAGCTCCGTCAAGCTAATTAACATAGGCTTCACCACACATCTGTCTTCCTTCTCCTCAGAGGTGAACAGAAACCCAAGTTTAGTACTGAGCCTACTTTGTTGCTTTTGTTATCATTTTTCCACAAGGTTTGGACCCCTAAATCGTGTTTTCTTTTGTTACCCATCTTCAGAAATAAGACTTTGCTAGAAATTCAGGAGCCACTGATGTGACAACAGTTACCATAAAATCATCCTGTGTACCCTTCTGAACCGTGATTGTCTTCTTCAACATTTTACTCACTTGTGGTGAATAAACTACCCCACTTTAAAGAGCAGTTGCAAAGAATGATAGTACCTGTGTGCATGCCTCTTGGTGGATTTAGTCTAACTACTTTATACTTCCTTTCGCTAAAGTAGGTGAAAAAATATCTTCTGTAGCTGTAGGGTTATAATGCTTCCAAGTGACTTTTGACTTTTGAATTCTGTTTTGAGCAAGGTTGTATTCTTATTGATTCTGACATTTTTCAGTACATTCAACATAAACGATCGTTATCTGAAAATGACAATTTTCTCCTGTGTTTGATGTAGAAATGACACAGATTTTTTATTTTAGTAGCTAATCTAATCATTTTAACATGCATAATTAAAACCCCAAATGAGATAATATCCCCACCTGAATAATACAAGAGATTTTTCTCTCCAAATATTTGTTGTGTGGTTTACATGTTTTTGTTTACCATAGTTTTATTTCTTTTAAATTGTGTGTTTCAGTAGATTTGTTAGCTTTTAAGTTAATGTCACCACAAACTGATCTTTCTTACATCTCAGATTTTCCTCAGGTATCATTTTATTTCTATCTGAAATATCTCTTCTAGGAAATTTGGATTTTGAATGTCATGAATTTCTTCAGTTGTTCTTGGTCATGGAAGTATCTTATTTCTCTATTAATTTTGAAAATAGTTATGTAAGGTACATCAATCTTGATTGGAAAATGTTCTCTTTCATGTCTGGAAATACTTCACTCCAAGCTCTTCCTGACTTGATGGTTTGTGTACAGAAGTCTGTTGTGATTCTGATGGGTTTTCCTTTATAGGTGATCTGTTTCTTTTCTCTAACAGCTTTTAATATTCTTTTTTGTGTGTGTGCTAGATTTCTGGGATCTTGATTATTATATGCCTTGGTTTAGATTTATTTTGGTCAAGGATAGTTACAGTTCTATATGCCTCACTTATCTTTAAGTCCAATTCTTTTTCCATACTGGGAAATTTTTCTGTCTTTCCTTCTGTAAAATCTTTTTATGTCATTTGTGCTGACTACTTCTTTTTTTCATTGACTCCAGTTAATTTCATGCTATTCTTCTTTGCATCATCTTGCAGCTGTTGAATTATTTTTTTCCTGGTTCCTTGGGTTTGTTTTATTTTGTTTGTTTTTTGTTTTTTGTAGTGGGGATTGAACTCATGACCTCATGCTTGCCAGGTAGGTGCTTGTGCCACTGAGCTATATCCCTGGCCTGGTCCCTGGTTATTTTTAAGAGATTTTCCTTTCATGATCTCTAGCTGTGATCCTGTCTTCTAGGTCTGATAGTCTATCTTCACTTTCATTCGTGTGGTTTTGCAAATTTTCAATTGAATTTTTAATTTCCTGGATATGTGTTTGAATCTGTTTCATGTATTCCATTTCCTTCTTATGTCAGGCATTAATGATTTCTATCATTTTCCTATGCTCCTCTTTTTAAAAAATCTATGTCTACTCTAGATTTGCTGAGTAAGTTCTTCATTATGGTTGTCAAATTTTTTTTTTACCTGAGAGATTATTCTAATCTAATTTCCTCTATAACCTCATGGATTTGTTTCCTTACTTCTGTTGCTGTCATTTCAGAAATCTCAGGTGTGTGCCTTGTGTTTTCCATGTCTTATTCTCCCCTAGACTAAAATGTCTTCATTTAATCCTTATCTGTTATATAATTTTGCAGGTCTTGCAATTCTAGTCTCACAGTTAATTTCTCTCATAGTACATTTTATCACTGTCTCCTGAATTCCCATTATTGCATCAAGAAATGGCATTCATTTGTGTCTTTTCTTGGAACTCCAGTTAGATAAATACTAGGCCAAAAGATCCTCTCCTACATCTCTTTTTCATTTCTTTGGCTCTTTTTCTCTTTAGTTTAAGGAACTGTATTTTTTTCATTTCCAGAAGTTATCTTTGGTTCTTTTTCAATTCTTCTTTATCTTACAAAAAACAAATCTTTTGTCCCTTGCTCATGTTTCCAAGATTGTTTTTATATATTTAAATCATTGGGCTGGGGCTGTAGCCAGCAGTACAGCAATAGCCTGGTATTTGCCTAAGCTTGATCTCCAGCTCTGCAAAATACATGTGTAGAATCTAAAAGTCTTAGAAGATGGATTTTTTTGCCTGTGTATTTGCTTGCTGTTATTCCTGCAGTGTTTCTCTATGATTTTTGTGCATATATACCATGAACTGCTCACTTTCTTTGAAACTTTTCCTTTGGGGATCCTTTTGTCCCCTTTGAGAAGAATTTGCTCTCCCCTCAAATTCACCTAGAGACATCATCAAGGAGAAATTAGTTTAATTCTTAATTTTTTAGGAAAGATATGCAACTAAGATTGTATGGCACTATAAATTCAGGAACTTTTCTCTTCCTTTCACTTAACATCAACACCAAGAAATTTGGGTTTCTGTGTAGAAATTTTTAGGACTTTTTGAAATATTGATTATTTATTTAAATCAATTATTGGTCACGTATTTAGCCTTTGGGTTTCCAGCTGTATGCCAATTTTTTCTATTAGGCTTTTAACTTTTTGTTTTCTCTCCTTGTTTTCTCTCCTTGTTTTCCATGCTCTGTACAATTCTCAGCGATGTGTCTCAAGGTAGGCGGTTGTGGTAGAACCCCCCTGGGACAAACATGAATATTTTTGTGCCTACTTAATTCCCAGGATTCCTACATACAATCTCATTCTCTCCCCTAAGGATCCCTTACTTTCATAACTCAGTAATGCATTTCAGTGCACACACATATACGTATATAGCATACACATACATGCATATAATTTAAGTATTTTAATTGCTTTTATCATGACAGTCATCCAAGTGTATTCTTTACCATACTGCTGTCAAGAAAACTTTTGTGAAACTTTATATTAAATACATCCTTCATACTAGGTTCTTTTGGGGGTTAACCAGGGATCGAACTCACGACCTTGCACTTGCCAGGCAGGTGCTGTGCCACTGAGTTGTATCCCTGGGTTCTCCTCATACTAGCTTTAACATATTACTATTAAACTTATGTCAATGGTGCCTAATATAAGTTATATGGATGTGTGTATTTTAAACATTAAACGTACTAAAATAGAAAACTTGTGTATGATAGACTAATAAAATTGATCTCTAGCATTGTGCCCATGTGAAGGGGCCTTATTCCATAGTTACAAACCAAAGGTTGACTTTTGCAAAGTTTACTTTTGTAAACTTCATGCCACTTTGGATTAAAAACATCTCTTACTATCTAAACTAGCAAGAATATAGTGTTCAACTAAGACTGTGTATGTAAATAACAGATGGTAATACTCAACCCATTATTGGGTAGATTGACATAAAACAAAAATGATCAAACTTTCAACATTTCAAATACATAGTTGTAGCAGGACAGCATTTAAAAACTATTGGATAACATAAATATTTGTTGCATTCTGCTTTGGATTTATATAAATGCATGTGTGCAGTGTGTAATTGACTGAAGTAACCTGATCATGTTACCCAGCATGTAGTATTGGAAGAATCTTAATCTCATTTTGATGCTCATTGTGTAACTTGGACAATAGCTATTGATGTACGTACCTTAGAAAGAAAATATTGCCACAGTTTTGTTCTCAAATCATACAACTGGCATATGACATATGAAGGTGATACTCACAAGGCTGCTTTCTTGCTCTAAAAGCTGTGGATTTCTGCCCATACCATTTAAGAGAGTCCATTAATACTTTCTTCTCACTAATGATTATGTCTTTGATGTCTCTGGGAAAAATCTATGTGTATCATCCAAGGTAAAATGTAGATTTAGTAGATGTGCCAGCCTTGAGTCATCTTTCAGACTACTATTGTCTTTTCCAATTGCACAACTTTCACAGCATGTGCCAGCTATTACGCCAAAAATAAAAACCAAGCAAGGAAAACATTAGAACTGTAGATCCATTCCAAGTGCAAAATTCCAATTATCAAAGCCTAAACACAAGCATTTTATTAAAAGTTCCACTTTGATCTGCACCATAATTGGCACATTTTCCACTAAATGACACTGGCAATTTAGTGCTGCAATTCTATTTTATTTTTCCTGTACAAACAGTAACAACAATAGAATGATAACATGAGGCTCTGTTGGGAGGGACCTGTGGACCCACTTCAGGCTCTTGGTTCCTCTGCCATTTGGGGGTGCAGGGATCAGTCCTTGTGCCACAGATGCATAAGAGTACCAGCTACTTTCAACGGCCCATGAAACATATTTTCAAGATTGCACAGTTGCCCCAAGTTAGAGCTCCTCTAACTTCTTTGTCAACAGTGTTGGTCATGACAGACTGTAGTTTGCACAAGAAATTTGATCCTTGTGCAAAATCAATACTTAAACCTGAGGTCAAAAAATGATAGTGAATTTATGACACTAAAATTTTGTAGCATAGCGAATTCTTAATGTAAAATAAAAATTCATTTTTTTCTGATTAGTAGAAGGTAAACTATAAAACCTTCTCTCAAACACTCAATCTCAAAGATAAACTACTAAAACAGGGCATGATTTTTACCTGCATCCAAATAATTACTTGATGGCCTGAAGTTTTTTTGGACTAGCTTGGTTTTCTGTTGAAAGTGGTTCACACAGAACAATAGCAGCAGTTTCCAGCCATATTAAAAAAAATGAAAGATTCTTTCACCAGAATATCAAACTTCTAAAGGTTTATGTGTATTAAGTTTTCTTTTTCAACTCACAATTTACAGAGATATTAAAGCTGTACTCTGTCCTATGATATAAGGACAGACAAACCTGGGTAAAGTGTCCTGAAATCTACACATGGAAGATGTACCGTGTGCCCCTTCTGCCACTCGCTCATAGATACCCTAAAAATCACTATTGTATCTCCACATTGTATCTCCACATTGCAGAGGAGGGACCTTGTCTTTCTAGTATGTGAATACCTTCCTCCAGGTCACAAGAATTAGTAGGTGGTAGCACCAAGTGGTTCACCAAAATTAAGTAGCCAGCTCTGGGATTTGTTCTTGGTGTCAGGTGTCTTCACTCCAAATTAGTGTAAATTCATTCAGTAAATCTCTATTTCATAGAATTTCTGATAGTGAAAACCCAAGTTAATAATAATAATAATAATAATAATATGAAATTGAATCTGACATCTTGTTCTAAAGTAGAAGAAAAAACAGAGTAGACATTTGTCTTGGTTACTTTTCTCTCATTGCTGGGACAAAACACCTGACACCCAAAGTGAAGCAAGGAAAGGTTTATTTAGCTTACAGATTCTGGAGATTTCAGTCCATAATCAGCTGGCTCCAAGGCAGGGTGGCATGGCACTGGGGCAACACCTTGAGGCAGCAGCCAGAGCAAAACGGGGGAAACAAGCCTCTTCTCCTCCCTTATATTGTACATAGGACCCCCACCCTACCCAGGGTGGGGTGTAGCACTCACAAAATCTCTGTGCCCTCCTCTTGCACAGGCTGAGGATGTTTATAAAGTAAGAACCCTGGCTCCCTGCTGAGTCTCTCAGTTAAACTTCTAAACTTCTGAAGCTTACACAATGTATCAAGCATAACAACACTTAAGAAGGAAATTATATGAAAGGAATTTGGAGAAGAATCTTGAACATGGCATCACCTCTGAAAGTCCACTTCTCTTACCTGGTTCCATGTTTTAATATGAGGGTGTAAGGGTGGGATTGAATCCTTCTCTAGACCCGACCCTAATCTAGGTATTGGGGAACTAATGGAGGCTGAGACAGGGAACAGTCCTCGCCTTGGGGAGCTCGTGAATGGGAGAGGTAAGCAAAGCCATGATGAGTCTGTGAGAGGGAAACAGCGGCTGGGAGCGGGCGGCAGCAGTGAAGGTGGAAAGATCCGCTTGGCAGGTGTGGTGATGGGTGAGCTATGGAGGAGAAGGGTGGTTGAAGGGGGAGTTCCCCAACCTCAGCCATTTCGTTCATTCTTCCCCTCTACCTGTTCGAACTCAGCAAATAGACGTTCAGTTCCCAATCTTTTCACAAGGACGCAGGTCAGTGGGGAGGGAGGCTTTCAACAGACAGGCGAGCACATGAGCATAAGAGTCAGTGGTGACCTGAGACATTTTTAAAATAACTGCAGGCCGGGGATGTAGCTCAGTGGTACAGCACCTGCCTGGCAAGTACAAGGCCCCGAGTGTGATTCCCGGTACCGAAAAAGAAAATACTGAGCATAAATAAATAAAATAACTGCAACATCATTTTCATTTTGTTTTTTGTTTCTCCTCCTTGGCAATGAAATTAGGGCAACTGACTGTGAAAGAACCCAAATTCCTTGATTTTGAAGTCAGGAATGAAGTACAACTGATCGTTTTAGCTGCAAGTGGCAAGCACCAAGCCTACAGCAAAGTAGAGGTCTCGATCCAGGATGTGAATGATAACGTTCCATGCTTTGGGCAAAGTGTTTACCAAGTGTCAGTGTCTGAAGGCCGGGGCTACAATGCCCACATCATACAGGTAACAGAAATGCGTGTCCGTGGCGTGCAGGTGTGTGAACCATTATAGGGCAATACGCATCAAAATATGGAAGGCCCATATCCAGCACAAAAATGTTACATGTTTTCGGGGTGCATGTAGTGTTTGATGGATTGGATGAAACTCTCGACTGAATGAAATCTGAAGTTCCTGCATTCTCCTTGCTTCACTCAGGGTTCATACCTGACCACTGCTTTCTCTAGGATCTCTGAGAATTACCATGGGGACATGGCGGAGACACACACACAAAAAAACTGGACTTATAAATGCATGCAGCTTAGGGGGGAAGATGGAAATGTATGTTTTTATATTAAATCTAACATTTAAGTGTATGGCACATCATGTAATTACTGTGTAATAAACTCACATTTAGTGTCAAGATAGAAAAGAGGAGAGAGACTCAACCTTTACCATTGCTCCAGAGCAGAATGATCTTCACACCAGGTCTTAAAGGCTGAGCAGCGGCGTAGACTGACCTGAGAATCTGTTCAGCTGGCAGTTTTGCCCCAGCTCTGATCCCCTCCCTTCTCTCAGTTTCTCTATTTGCATCAAAACCGGTGTCCATATTTTCTCTTTCCTTCACCACTGAACTTAGCCTTTGCAGTTACAAAATTGGACAGCGGAAGATCCACAACTGCCTGCAGATCTGCAAAGGGAATCAGCATAAAACCACCTGGCTGGAAAAGTGAGCCATGGAGCAGGAAATTTCCTTCAGCCTGTGGAATCAAGCTGATGCGATCAGCAACTCATGCTCATGGGTGTATTTACATCATGGGCTTTCTCTCTGGGGTAGGGTGGGTCAGGAAATTACATGACATGATAGTATACTTTCAGGACAAGACTGCCCATAGTTCTTTATTGCCTGGATCCTTTATCTGAAATACATATATATAGAGAGACACCTTCTTTTCACCTGCGGTCCAGTTCCTGACTTGTAAGTCTTCTCTGTTGGTGGGACCCAGTAGATTCAGGAGTCTTGGAGGTTCATCTCTGTGCCCCACACCCCAACCCAGCATACCTTCGTGGCTACTGCTACAGATTTATTTTATCTTACAGTGGATTTATCTTATGTTATTGCTGCAGTCACCAGCGTGTTATGTCTTTACTGCTGTTTCAGCCAAGACTGGGATGTTTATGAAAGCAAAAACATTCTTTCCCAATCTTCATCACTGTGAAAGCGAAAGTCCTCACCTTTGTGAGGACAACAGATGCCCCCAGTTCCAGTCGGTCACCAGAGGATCCCTGCACCGTGACCCACAGCATCACACTTCTCTGTCCCATGTGCTGACCTGGGTAGGATCAGTGCGCCCAGACTGGAGCAAATGTGCATGAAGACTCCCTCCAAGCTAGATGTGCCAGTGGGACCCAGCCTGACCTCTGGTGCCTCAAGCTGTTGCACCCTTCTAGAAAGTCAAGTCAGAGGCCTGGACTGTGAACATTGTTCTTTTCATTTTTAGATCTTTTAGTGTCCAGGAAGCTAGCAATGCTATTTTTACCCTGTTCAGACAGATAGAAACAGAAGGCTCTGAAGGCTCTGTCGCCTGAAGAGGCTCCTTCCTATTTTTGTCACCACAGTGTGCACATCCCCTCCATTTGGTTACAGTGAGGTCAACTTCCTTTGAGGACCTGGCCCTCCTCTACAGGATACAGACCCCGTAGGATTGTCAGTGTACTGGCCCAGCCCCCATCCTGCTCTGCCAGTGGTGGTGGGAATGGTCTCTGTCGCAGACACACAGATGTTCTCTCTCTGTAATTGTTTTCTTAGTAGTATCTTTGCAGTACATACTGATTACATTGCTGCTGGGGAGTTGGTACCTGTTCATAGCTCATCTTATTTCTTTCTGACTAGCCCCCTTCTTCTTCCTTCCCCCCATCTTCATCTCTTTGTCCCCTTGGTTTTTTATAAAAGATCTACCTCCCTTTTTCCTATTATCTGTCTTTCATTTTGCTCTTCATTTTATTTGAATCTTGAGTGAAGAGAGGTCAAGACATAGACAAAGTAGAGCTTGTCACCTTGACAATGAAAAGTCTAGGGCACGAGGTCATGGATCCCCACAGTTGCTTAGGTTCTTGTACTCACCAGGCACTGTCATTGTGGCACATGTTTGCCCTTGTGAAGTTAGCCACCACGGATGTGTGTGGTCAGGCAACCCAGAATGCTCAGATTTGCCACCCCAGGAAGCCTACTCTGTACCACTTTTAAGCATACAGATCCAAGGGGCATGATGGGTTTTATCTGCCCCCACTTGGGACTAGTGTCTCCTCCTGGTCCCAAAGGACACTGCATTGCTGCCTTACTGCACAAAAAATCTGGTTTGCGCCCTCCTGATAGGATCCCATGTGCTCCACACAGACCACTCAGGGCCCCAGAGAACTCTGGCCTCAGGATAAAGGATGGATTCAGGGGGCAAAAATTGGATGAAAAACCTACTAGGTCATCAGCATAGCAGCCAAGAGAGAGATGAAAAAAGACATGAGCCAAGGCTGAGGGTCACAGAGAACATAAAAAAATTAAAAGTTAACAGATCTGAAACTTATTCTTAAATGAGATCTTGAATCCATCCACTTATGTGGTTAGCTCAGTCTTTGAAATTTAATGCAGAATGAGCAATATGTCTCTGTGAACAACGTTCTAAAACTTTTGTTCCATCCCCAACAATACTTTGATGGCCAATGAAATAATCAGGGTCTAAATTTGTTAGCACCAACTATAGACTGTGTTTTATTTTTTAAAGATCCCTTTAAATTGAAACTTTAATACAGTATAAAAATCTGCACATGGCCTATTTTAAAGGTAACACTTTAAAGAGAAAAAAGGACAAATGAAAAAAGTATTCACTATATAAAGGTTTCCTGTAGTATTTATCAACTTTTCTGATGTAACTGTGAATCCACAGACAATACCAGAAATCTTATATTCAAGAAGATTAAATGTTTTTCCAGTAACTTTGCCTATTCCATAATATTATAACTCAACAATACGTGAAAGCTATTTGGAAATTCTTTGGATGAGTATCTAGAAAATGTCCCCTCCTATCACTTTATTATAAAGTTAAATGTACATTACAGCTGCTGGTTGGTATCCTTTTAATTACTGTTTTTAAAATGCATTTAACAATTGTGATTTTTTTCATGATGCATTTCTCTGATGTAACTTTTTTTTAATTTAATTTTAAAGGGAATAAAACACAGCAAGAAAACAAATTGAAACAGCGATAAGACAGTAGGAAATCTACAGTAGTTACTATATTGCATATTGTTGGCCTCTAGTTGCTCGACTTTAGGCTTGCAAAGTCGATGCATTTCTCTGAAGAGTAGGCTTAGCCCATACTGCAAATTAAATCTTTGCTAACAGAGGCATTGGTTCCTCCTAGGTAACCGCTACAGACCTGGACAGCGGGTTGAGTGGCCTGGTCGAGTATTCCATCATCTCAGGCAACCATGGAGAGGCCTTCCAGGTGGATGCGCTGAGCGGTGCGGTAACTGCCATGGTGCCCCTGGATCACGAGAGCACCAATTCCTACAGGTGTGTTCAGGACGCTGACTGTCTGAGCGGCTCCTCTGCTTGATCGCTGTCAACACTGTTGCTTTGGGCTTAGTTTCCTGCTGTGTAGACTGAGTTATAAAACGTGCCTTCCCTCTGCTCCAGCTTGCAGTCCGTATGTCCTTGTTGACATATTGAAATCGTCTTGAAAATTATTTGCTATTTGAAAAAAGCGATTAGACTAGGTCTAAGATTTTATGCACGGGTGACGCCGTTAAGGACCTGGTAAGAGGTGTTAAGAAGACCCTGTTCATGACCTGCCTCTTCAGCTGCAGCACCCCAGCAAACATCTGTGGTTACTGCATTTAAAGGAAGTGAAGGCTGAATGGCATTTCTCCTTTAAATTCTGTGCTCTTATTTTGTATGGGGAAGTACAACCTTGTCGCCAGGGTCCTTTCGGCAGTACTTTGTTCCAGTAGAAATGATCTTATTACCCTGTTTTCAACATGAAAATTTTTTTTTTTTGCCTGGAGTCCACAGTGCTAGACTTACGCAAAACTCTACAAAGGAGAGCGTAATCATGTCATAGTTCTTCTAGGTATTTAAAAAGTCAGTGCTGTTGAAGTCTAGACTGACATACAGAGATGTTCTTATGGCATCCCAGTCTATAAATGCAAAAGACTCTCTAAGAAGTCTAAAATGTCCATGAATGGATGCTGCTTAAAGGATAATGGTACAACCCTTCCATGGAACACCATGAAACTGATTTTTATAAAGAAAGACATAGATCTGTATTTGCTAATTAGGATAGAGCTCTAGGGTACATGACTATGTGAAAGAAAGAGCAAGGCACACCATCCTGCTTGTGCAGCATGACTGTTTAAAGAAAAGCACACTTGTATACTTGATGTACTGTAATGTGGTCTGTCTCTGGAGAGACGATACGGAAGTCGGTGGTCAAAAACAAGCTTGGCTTTCTCACTATACATTTTAGTAAGTGTTGCACCCACATTGTGTTTTTATGTTTTTCCTCGAAGGTCTTTCACATATTGTACAGCATCTCCCCTTATCCATTTCAAGACCCCTGTTGAAGACCCAAAACTTAATACTTAATGCTCCATACATAGTGATGTTTTCTCTCTGTACCATACATGAAGTCTTGCTGCACAGTATTAGAGTTAATTTTTCCTTTCACATTTTATGCCCTGGTGCCTCCTTTGCATCACTAATCTTTATCTTTAGGGTCACTAGTAAATAAACCATGTGTTTCTTGAACACAGGTCTTCCCATGCACAAGAGTCAATCTGATAATGGAGACAAGTACTGAGTAACTAAAAGGCGAATGGTATATACAGCGTGGATATGCTGGACAAAGGGATGATCCACATCCTGGATAGGACAGAACAGGGCGTCCTGTTCTGAGGTTGCATCATGCAACAATATGCTTGTGGGGCTAAGCAATGAGAGCTGATTAAAATGGAACACGTTTCTTGATAGGTTAGAAAAATCTCCCAAATGTGCAAGTTTAAGTGGATTTTTTTGTTGTTGTTTAAGATATTTCAAAACATTGCTTAAAAAGTATTTTTAAAAATTAAAACCTTAACCCACATTAAATATTAGGAACATTTTAGTAATACTTTAGAGTAATTAATTATTGCATTTAATATTAGAGGTTTTTAGCCCTATTCTCAGTGCTTCTCACTGCTTCTAAAGTGATTTTACCTGTGAGTGCTGTCCCACTCCATGGGTGAACCCAGGTATGTCCCACCTCACTGCTCTTTGAGTGATTACTCAGTGGCTCTGGACCACCTGCTGCATTCCAGCACTTTCCTGTTGTTATGATGTTTCTGTTACAGGCTTCCTTTACTCAGTAGAACCAAGTAAATCTAGCTCCGTTCGCCTCTTTCCTATTTGCATCATACTTTCTATGTACCTAACATTCAAATTGGCCCCAACTTTTTAAGATGTCTTCCTTCAATTCCCCAGGAAGACTTTCATTCAAGGTTGGAGAAGCAAAAACAGAAAATACGAAATGCTCCCTCCTTACGTTAGCATCAAGAGATACACACAGGCAATGACATGCACAGAGAAACATACACACACACACACACACACACACACACACACACACACACACAGAGTCTCCAGCCTCATCAAGATCAAAAAGCAGTTTTCAAAAGAAAAATTTTGGAAATTGGTATGTGCAGATAACATCTTAATCATTTTTGATTCCATAATTCCTTCTTCTTTTACCCTCCCCCTAACCTTTTCCTCCATCTCCAGAAGCCTTCATCTATAGTCATATCTCCATTCATTTATTTACCTTTAGGCTCTTTTTATATAAGAGAAAACATGTGCCTTTGACTTCCTGAATCTGACTTACTTAGCTTAACATGATGCCCTTCATTTCCTATGATTCAGCCAAAGTCTTTTAAACTTCCTGCCTCTCTAGGCTCTCCCCATGTCTTGTCCCACCCCTGCCTACCTGGTGGCTCCTATTTTTCTTTAATGCTTCCCTCGATATTCAAGGTAGTGAAAACCATAAGATGATTTTTCCCCCCTATTCTGCAACACCTTTAGTGAGTGCTTCAGAAATGGGGTCCTTTAGCTTTCAACTTTTCTCTACTTTTGAAGTATTGCTGTTTTATTTCATTGGGGAAAATATTCCCAATTCCAGTCCTTTGTTTTAAAACATAAAATGAAGGAATAAATGAAGATAGTTTCAGTTATGATTCTACTAAACGTAAATGTGTTAAATAATTTTAGTTATCATATGATGCTACATATAAGAAAACTCAGTGGAAAGACAAAAAATTATAAAATAGGCATTAAGTTCTGTCTGGATGACACATCTAAATTTATATAAACTATTTACCAACCAGGAAGGCGGACATTCAAAGACAAATGAAACAGTCCTAACCCTTGTTCTTACGGAGCTAATAATTGAGTCCCAGTAAAATCCGCAGCAGAAAGCATACTAATAATCACAACAGTAGCTCTTTATAGAGCCCTATTTTACACTTACTCTTTGCTGAATTCTTATAATAGATATGATTTACAAAATGAAAAAATTGAAATTAGCAAAATAAAATTGTTTTCCCAAAATGTACAGCTAACAAATGGTAGCAGATTCCAGCCCACGTGAGTGGTTATAGTAATGTTTCCTTAGAAACAAAAAACCTCAGAAAGTTAATATAACAAAGAAGCCTCAGCTCAAGGTCAAAATGATTCATCTTTTGCAGGACTTTAAATAAAAATGAGCAAAAGAAATTCCTAAGCATCTATTTTTTAAATATTTAAAAATTCAACTTCTTTACCAAAAATATTCAAGGTTAAAAAGCAGTTATTTGTGAGAAGCAGTGCTCAACTTATGGTGTACTCTCCACTGAAGGCTCATGGTGACTGTGAAAAAAATAAATAAAAAGAAAAGGCAATTATATATACAAGGAGAGAGATGGGAGGAGATACTACATGTCTTTTCCAAAACACACAGTGTATCATGCAGTAAGATTGGAATTAGAGGCCCATTGTGCTCACTCCCTATGGAAAAGACAACAGAGGGCATTCTAGGCCAGAGGAAGGATGAGCGTGCTCCAGTCCGGGGTGAGTTTGGAAATAGCAAGCCATTAGAGCACACCTGAGATGTAGGTGACAGAGGCTGGCCTGATGCAGGTAATCTGAAGGACCTCACATGCCATGGAATGGAAACTGCACTTTACTCTTCAGCTATGCCAAAGTACAAGGTGTTGAGTGTATGTTCAGATCCTTATGTTTAAATGACATTTGGTAACAGATGCATTGCAGAGCAGAAAACTAGTGTGAGGCAGACAGGGTTAGCCAGACAACATCATTTGTTACCCAGATGATGGAGAGGAGATGGGATGATGGTCAGCTTTGTGTCACTCTGATACCTGAGGTACATCAGTTCGGACAAAGCATTATGGTGACTCTCATAACTGGTTGGTCTGTGACTTTGGGGTTTGTAGTAAGGAAAACTGCTCCCCTCAAGGCTGGAAAGTGGGCTGAGGTCCCACAGTCCCCCTCAGTGGACTCACCACCAGTGACCTGACTTCCTTCTACGAGTTCCACACTCCCACTAGTGCTAGGGGCTGGGACATGGGGCTCTCTGAGGGATTCTCCAGACCCAGATTATAGTGAGGACAGGCTTCTGAGCTGATTCAATCAGGGAACCTGTGAAAAACTGGTGGCAATTTGAATTTACTTAAGGAGATAAAAAGTGGTTCCAAAATTTCTACATGAGCAAGAAAGGAAGAATGGACAAGGAATAGATTTTGATTGTGAGCAACTTGAATTTAAAGAGCCAGTGCAAGAGGAAAAGTGACTTCACCTTGGGCAATTGAAAGCAATGATCTAGACTCAGGAAAGGATCGTCAATCAGGATTCAGGGTTAAATCTTGAGTCCAGATCCAGGGAAAAGCTGTCCAATGGAACTGCTAGGGAAAACACATGAGCTGGGAAGTCAACAGAGGTGATAGTGGTAAATTATTCCCCTGAGAACCAGGCAGAGAAACAGGAAGTGCAAAATGGATTCAGGGAATATAGAAAGACCCAGAAAAAGATGGTATCATGAAAAGCAATGGAAAAGTTGGGTTATGAGGAAGAACAAGGCTTCAAAATGTTTGGATTAGAGTCTCTAGAAATATTCCTCATTTTAAGGAGTTGCGAGGACTAAGCCAGTCCCTTACCGGTTTTGTTTTTATGTTTGTTTGCTTGCTTTTGTAACGGGGGGATTGAACCTGGGGCCTTTGTACTGGGATGCGTCCTTAACCCTTTTTCTGTTTTTTTAATTTGGAGACACTAGCTATCTCTGGTGCCCAGGCTGCCACCACCTTAGCCTCCCAAGCAGTGGGGATTACAGGTTTGAACCACTGCACTTTATGCACGGTTTACTAACAAGATAACCTAACATTATATTTGTAGGCTAATTAATATGAACCTATTAATGCTGAAATTAACAAATGGACTTCCATTTACATATTCTGTGTATTAAGTAGGCAAATACAATTTCCTGTAACAAATATGTATCACAAATGCCATAAGTTTCAGATCCAACAACAAATACTACATTTTTATTAGCTGTTGCCTTCGAGAGTTACTGTAAACTTCAAAGAATTTTATTTAGACTTAAAGAAAACTTTTGTCTCATTTGGCTAGCTTCTCAGCAGTGCTTTACTTTCATTTTCTGCTGTGGTGGCTATGATGCAAGCATTCTCTAACCCCTTGTTCCTCTGTTGATGAACAGGACCCAAGGATTAGTATCATGAACAAGGCCAAAATATAGCATAGTAGCTTTAGTTCTCCAAGTACTTATGCCAGGGTAATTTCTTCTGAAGACTTTTCAGTGAATACCCTTGTAATCTGAAATTTCATTTCAAACAAAGCTAAGCCTGCATTTGAGGGTTTATAATGTTTATGCCTACAATTTGGAATAGAATTTTGCGTGGAGACCCACTGAGTCTATGGATAGGAAGCAGATTTTAGTGAGCTGAAGAATAACTAAGATAAGTGATGGAGAGTATCATGATGGAAGACTCTTCTTTTTCACCAATGCTGTGTTAACAGTAAGGAATGTCATACAGCGATATTGGATGGGACTCCTAGGAGGATCTTGACTTGTGTGTGTAGGCAAGAAAGGAAGCTCCTTGTAGATAAAGATTAAAGATTTTGAAAAAATACATGTTCTGACTTGTGATTGTATTGTCATCAAAGCAATACATATTTTTTCTGAAAATTCAGATAGTAGATTAGAGTCTAATAGGCTTACATGAAAGCCAGCACCACTGCCTCACCCCTTCCAGTACTAAAACTCTCCAGAAGCAAACACGTTCAGCTGGTTTTCTCCAAAACATTATCTCTCACTTCTGTATTGGTCAGCTGTCTGTTACTCTGAAGAAATATCTGGGAAAATAAAGTTACCAGGAGGGAAGGTTTACTTTGGCTCAAGGATGCAGAGGTTTCCATTTATGGTCGGTTGGCTCCATTGTTGCGGGGCCTGTGGTGGGGAAGAAGTGCGTGGAGGACCGAAGCCATTCTCCTCATGGTTGCTGGGAAATGCAGGAAAGACACAGCAGGGGGCTGGGGTCCCGATACCCACTTCCGGGGCTCGTGTCAGGTGGCTTGACCTCCTGTCACCACCTCTTAAAGGTTCAACACCTCCCCATGGCATCACAGACTTGGGCCAAGCCTTCAATACAGGGGCATTTGGGGAATGTTTAGAATCCAAATATCACAATTTCTTTTTCAATGAAAGTTTAACCTCCATAACCTCCTCCCAGTCCAGGTTCTCTCTTTATCGCTGTTCCTCACTGAGTCAGTAATCAGGGCTCACATTGTATGACTATACAAATGTTTTCTTCATAGCCAGGTCATCCTATGTCACTTTGTTTATTTGTTATGTCCACGTGCTTAATTCCTTATAAGCATACCATCAGCTCTGTTGTCATACCCGTAATGTCTCTCATAGACAATATTCTTTTTTTTTTATTTCTTTTTTTTCCTCAGAAACACCATTCCTGCTGTTTTCCATCCTCCTGGTCTGGTGTACATGGTTTGGGTCGCTTAGTGCTGTGAGGCTCATTTCCCATTGTTACTGGGTTTTGGGGTGCTGAAGCCTCTTTCTGGAGGTGGCTGCTAGTTTCTTTCTGTCCTGAGCAAAGAATTAGTCAACACAAGCGCAGATGGTAGCAAAGTTTTATTAAAGGTAAGAAAAGAAACTGGCTCTGTAAAGCAAGTTTGGGCCAAGTAAAAGTATGAAAAGAAGCACAGCCTAGAGCGTGAAGGCAGCCACCACACAAGAGGAAACACAATGGCAAAAACTCGGTGTGGACATCCTTTTTGTATCATCCACTCTGCAGACTGATGTCAAATCTAAGCCATGTTATCAAAAACCTGCTCTTCTCTGGTGAAGTCCAAGTGTAGAGCATTGAGACCTGTTCTGCGCAGGTGCCTTGGGATTTTGTAATTAAGTCACACCTCCTTCTCCAGCCAGCTTTGCCGCGTCCTAATCTCCCATCTCACCATGACTTCAGTTTATTCCTCCCCTAACTTGGGCCCGCATTTCCTGATTCCTGTGTCTTTTTAAAAATTTTCTCTTCTGATACCTTTGTAGGAAAAGGTTCCAGAGAAATGTGGATCCTTCCACATATGAGAATTCCTTTATTGTACTCTTGCATGTGATAGATACAATGGATAGTACAGAAGTAGAAAATATCTTTTTGAATTTTGAAAAGCATTGCTCTTTTGCTCTGTGAAACCCAGTGCTGCTATTCTGTACAATTTTAATTATTTTACTTTGTATGGTTTTCCTTTTCTGTGAAAGTTTTAGGTTGCTTTTTATCTATTACATTTCAAGATGTCATTATATTCTTTGATGTGGATCTCTTCTTGTGTTGGATATTTAGTTCTTTTAAAATAAAGACATGTTTCTATTTTCATGCATTATTTCATTGATAACTTTTCTCCTCTCTTTTTGTATTTTTATTTTCTTTTTTCTGCTCTTGTTTGTTTGTTTGTTTGTTTGTTTCTGGATCTTATTCAACCAGGTGTTGTACTGCCTTGATGAATCTTTTGTTAGTTGTATTTCCTACTTTGCAATTCTTGTTTGGTTATTGGTTTATTTTTGTTGTCTTATTTCCATGGAGTATTTCTTTGGTCCTAATCTTTTTCTTAGTCATTCTTTCTTGTTCTCTATGAAACACTGAGGAAATATTATATGTATGTTTTTCTTTTAAAAGCTCTTCCATGACCGTTTTCACCATATCCTGACCTTTATTAATGCATTGTCTTCTGTATCTCTTCTCCAAGGACATTCATTAGAGTTATTTTCATCTTTTCTTTTGTGCCTTTCAGTGTCTTCTTCTACTGGCTTCTTGTCTCCTCTTTGCCAGTTTTGAGCTCTTTTCTGGGCCCAAGGTTTTCTGTAAGTAACTGATGATCTCTGGCTGGGAGTGAGGTAATAGTGAAGTCATTGATTCTCCCTGTGGGCTGGAGGAGCCTGATCAGCACATTTCACTTCCAGATGAACCAGAATGGGCATTGACTGCTTTCCAGCTGGCACAAAAATGACAATGCATAAATATTTATTTTTATGGTACTGATTATTGAGCCCAGGGTTCCTAGGCACTGAGCTATATTCCAAGTTCTTTTAAATTTTTTTTTGAAACAGGAGTTCTCTAAATCACTGAATCACCCAGGCTAGGATTGAATTGACAGTCCTCCTGCCTCAGCCTCCGAGAGTGCTGGGATTATAGGTGTTCATTTCCATACTTGGTCTTTGTTATGTCTTGGATCTCACCTTGTTTACCTGAGACAACTGCTCATCACTCATCTTTATCATCCTCTGAAAAGTTTAACAGACTTCACTTTAGAGAAGTTATGGGTTTGGAGCAGAATTGAGAGGAAAGCAGAGAGTTTCATACATGCCCTGACCTGCCACATGCACAGGCTCCAAGCGCTGGTGCATTTATTGCAGTCAAGGAAGCTACATGGACATGCCATTATCACCTAAACCCATCATTTGCAGTAGGGTCCACTGTTCTTATTATACAGTGAATGCGTTTTAATCTCTGAATATCTCTAACACACTCACTATCACCACTCCTTATTCTGTTTATAATTTCAGAAATTTTGATCCTTCTCACCCACTCCAGCCACTAGTATCTTCTCCCATTTCTTTTAGCTTTATGAACTTACATATTATTTTAAATGTCCTTATCGTAATGAGTTTAATCTGGGAGAAAGAGGAAATGAACTTGAGTGGGCACGTACCATCTTTAACTAGAGATCATAGTTTCTTTCAAAGGTATTAACAATGTTGGCTGATAATTTAATTTTTTCTTAGGACTTCAGAAGTAACAAAAAAATTGTTTTGAGTAAACATTTAAGAGCAAGATGGGGAAAGGAAGGAAGAGAAAAGAAAAAATGAGAATAGAAGGATAAAATGGAAACAGCTTTCTAAGCAAGGAGGGGAAGAGGGGTTGAAGGGAGAGGAGGGAAATGGGAGGGGGGAAAAAGATAAATCAGGGTATATCATGTACAAGTACAAATTCTCTACGATGAATGTGATCACTGTGTATACCTAAATTTTACCAATAAATTTAAATAAGTTAAAAAAAAGATAGAGCTGAGAGTGAGTGTTTGGAAAAATTCTCCCCTAAGAATTAAAGTTTTTAAGGTAATCAAAAAGCATCCTATCTGGCCAGAAGCCTCGTTTCAAGTTTAAAAGGAAGCTTGCCATGGTTGGAAGAATATGAAAAATAAGCTCTGAACCTAGAGTGGGCATGATCTCAACCAGGTCACTTTCATTACGTGCATCAGGGCAGCAGTTCCGGGGTGCGGAGCCTGTTGGACTGGCTATGACCAACAGCTTCACATCAGTTGCCCAGACCTATCATGATGCTTGAGTTGGCACAGATATCCCGTGGAGAATCCCTGCAGACCCACTTTAATGATTCATCATTGTTTTCCAGGCCATCGACAATGCTTTTTTGTGCCCTTTTATTTTGAAACTGCATAATATATTTCCCTCCATATCAAAGAAGTTTGCTTTTGTTTTAAACTCACACTGGCATTACGTGGAACTCCTGAAGTTGTACCATCATAGGCTAACACTTTAGAGAACGTTAGGGAGGGGTAGGTGGCAGGGGGAGAAAACACTAGGAGTTGATTATTGTTAGTAAAATGTTTCCATGTGTACCTGACTGATGACCATGCTTACAGAAAAAAAGACCCCTCCACATGAAACTATTCCTCGGTTCCTTAACTGTGACATTCAGATGGCTGTTCTGACCGTGCGGAAGCACCAGCCTGCAGCCTTCATGAATAGGGGAGTGACAGTGATCGTGTTCTGTTAACTGGAGTTTGAGCTGAAAAAGAGTTGATGCTAGTTATGAAAGGCAGCACAGGCATATAATTCCAGCACTCTGGGAAGCTGAGGCAGGAGTTTTGCAAGTTCAAACCCAGTCCAAGTTACTTAAGTAACTTAGTGAGACTCTGTCTCAAAAAAACAAATAGAAAAATGGCTGGGGACATAACTCAGCAGGAAGGCCTTCAGTTCAACTCCCAATTGCACAATAAAGTAAATAAAGACACAGAGATGGTGTTTATTTTACATCATTTTAAAATTTAAGATTGAGAAAAGAAATGACACCAGAGGCTAACAATGGAAAAGAAAGAAATATGCCTGCTTTCGAGACTTAATTTCTTAAAAAGTAGTCTCCACAGCTGTGTAAGATGAATACTTCATCATCTTGAAAATAAAATTGTCATCTGATTTACAGCTGCTTTTATTACTCAGCCTCTCCCCCCTTGAACTTCTCAATACTCAGAGGCGAGTGAATAATAAGCAAATGACTGCATATTAGGTTGTCATTTATGTATTCACAGCAAGGATTAGCATGTAGTGAGTCGAAGCTTTCTACACAACTGCACCCTAACTTTGCATTCAGCTCCACCTTATACCACATGTACACAGTTCTCTAGGCGAATTGTGACAAATCAGCAAATAAACAGGTATTAACAAAAATAAAACACAACAGCAGTCTGTTCTCAAGGAATGTAGAGAAGAAGCGGACAGATAAATGATTAGGATCAAAAAGTGACAATTGCTACTGCAGAAGAATGTAGAAGATGCTATGGAAGTGAATGAAAGGGTAACCAAATCAGAGGAGAGGCCAGTGAAATCTTAGCACAGACATGACCTTTGAAAGACTAAGAGGATGGCAGCAGAGATGCCAGGGAGAAGCCAGGATAGGGAAGCTCATGGGTCCATGCTCAGGGTTGGAGAACCTTGATGTGGAGAGACCAGGAAAGGTTTTTAGAAGGGGGCCAGGTTTTTGAATTAAAATTTTAGAGCAATCACAATGTAGGAGATGGATGGAAGCAGATGAGACTTAGAGTAAAGAGATCAGTAAGTTAATAAGATCTCCAGATGGGAGAGGGTCCAGGACATCCACAGCATTTCAGCTGAGAATGATGAGGGGCTCAAGCCACAGAGACTGACCTGCCCAGTCATGTCCAGGACTTGCCTGAATTTAGTGCTGGAAATTTGCCTGCAAATCCATGTACCAGGAAGCCCTTCAGCCCTGTGCAAAGCAGGACGGTGGCTCACCCTACTTACAGCTCTGAAGATAAGGATGAAATGAACAGAACACAAACCCAGGTGACATTCAGGGGGAAAAATTATAAATGACTTATAATTTATTAGATGTTGTAAGGGTGCTGGGAAAAGGGGAGAAGTTGAATATGGTAATAAGATTTGTAGCTTGGTTGATGGAGATACTAATTGTAGCACCATCCAAGAGAGATTCGCTGAATGTAAATTCTTTAAGACAATGGCCTTTTCCTTCTACTAGCCAATCATACGTCTGTCATATGTATATTAATCATAGCAGTGTCCTCTCTTAATTCTGTCGTTTTGATTGATTTGAAATTTAGATCTGGAAAATATCAATACAAAACAATCTCCTGGTAGTTGTATCTTTGGTTGGCATAGTAAGATGGAAATACATAGCCCCATCCATCCACATTATGCATGACAGGGTGGGGACCTCTAAACTATAGGTATTGGTATTTGTTTGTTTTTAGGTTTTTCTTAATAACATTGAGATCAAATTTTTAAAGTCTGTCTCCCTGAAGTGGTCAATTTTTTCTGACAGTAATGTTTCATGACCTCTGGCAATTTTCTGGATTTGGTTCTTTAAACATGTCAAAAAATAAATAAATTTCAGGCTACCATTCTTGTAAAATAAACTTTAGATGATGCCATTTAGAGAAAGCTAGAGCAGAAATAAAAATAGGTCAATTTAAAAGCTTCAAATAAATATTTGATATTTATACTGTTTTTCTAATTCCTGGATGGTGCGTAACATTCTTTGATTCTTTTCCAAACCAGCCTGATCGTGCAAGCTGTGGATCAAGGGATACCCAGGCTTTCTGCTACAGCTACCGTCCAGATACAGGTGACCGACATAAATGACAATGCTCCAGTTTTTCTCCCCTCTGAAGCAGTAGAAATTGAAGAAAGTAAGTGTGACATTGGGAATAGTCATTTTGGTTAACATATTTATCCTTTATAATTCTTTTTAGTCAGACATTGAATTAAATATGAGTACCTGTACTCAAGAGCTCTATAAGCTACATAATTTTTTTTCATGAATGGTCATAAGTTAAATATTAAAAGCCAAAGAAGTCAAATGGAAAGCACGGCTTTGCATTCAGACCGGGAGGAGCTTGCCTCCATCTCCTGAGAGGCTCTCCTCTTTAATTCTTAAGGACTACATCTTCTCTGCAAGGAGCGTGCATTGTTGCCTGTCTTAACCCTGCGAACCTCCTGTGAGAAGAAGTGATGTTTGTGGACCCCCTGCTTTGTCAGTGTTTGCATAATACTAAAGACAATACATGAAGTGAAATGGGTGTTGGCTACAGAGAGTCATCATTTTCTCCTGGAGTGACCTGAGCTTCAGCATCTACCCAGTACCTTGATGGGGGCTGAAACATAAAGGTTTTAAGTGATAGACTAATTTATCTTAATTGTTTGGATCTGTGGATTACACGATGTTGCTCTCATCTGTGAGCCCAAAATTGTTCCTGGTCATTGCTGCAGTGGTGAGAGCCAGGCCAGCACTTCCTGTTTGAAGGGGAACACAGCGACCAACCCTCTCTCTCCTCTCTGCTTTCGCTTCTGATGCAAACTCATGCCTCAGGTCTTCCTAACACTATTATATTCACTTTCCAAACACATTATAACGCCGCCTCTCATGAAGGAATATGTTGCAGAAATCTATTTGCCTACAGTTTCTTAAATACAGTCTACAAATAAAAATAATTCTCCAGTTTTGCCTCTTAGTCCTTTGATATATTTTCCCTTTTTTGTGTAGAAAGTACTGTTCTTGAGCACATGCATTGGTGATAAAACTCAGCAATATGGGTAGTATAAATACGGTGTAAGAACAGACTACATAAAACATACCAAGTGCACCAAAGTGCAGTTGATGCACATCAAAAATGTTCAAGTTTGAAAACTAAAAATGATGAGTCTTATACACAGTGGAACCACTCTGAGCACTGTGGCACATTCTTCTCACCTGACCATAGCTGTCTGCTCAAAAGCAGAGTCCCTTACATGGACAGCTGAAGCTGGAGGAATTGTGTGGCCCGTGAGACATTGAGCATGTCTTCTGCATTATGACACTTTTTTTGCTGAATAATATTAGAGATCGGCTTCCACGACTAGTACTGTGGGTGTTTTGTCTTTCTATAGTCCTGGTAATTTTGAGAATCAGATTTGAGAGAAGGTAGTATACCATGCGCCACTCTTAAAAGAAGTAATTTTGCAAAAATAAATGCAAAGAAATAAGTAGCTAATTTTAACACCCATATCCAAATATTTTTATTCAAACATAGCTTGCTTTTCAAAGTTTTATGTTTCATAGTAATATTTCAAATAATATCCTTCTTCCTATTCACTTCCCCTATGAATACAGCATATGATTTTGATACAGAAATTATACAGTACAGGAAAGTGCTGCAGACTGTTTCTTGATCCTAGAATTGTGTTGTAAGCATCTGCTGAAAAACAAAGTAATATAAAAAATCGAATTTACCCTAAATTTCCTTAATTCCCTACTCCATGGTAAATTTTCACTTTTATTGGGTTCATAAATTCTTCAGAGTTTTTGTTTAGCTTATAATGAGCTTTGTATGAGAAATCATGCCAAGACTGGGCGAAGCATGTTGGACTTAAAATGAAAATGCTTGGAGGGAACTATTAAAGAAATGACTTTCAAAGGGTGGATTCTAATGGGGACTGACATTGGTCATGATTGTTTCAGATTCTTTGCCTGGTGTGATTGTGTCTCGGGTATCAGCTCATGATGTGGATTTGAATCCAGCTTTTATCTTCAGTTTTGCAAAAGGAGGAAATCCTGGAACCAAGTTTGCTATTGACCAGAACACTGGAATAGTGATCTTGGCAAAAACATTAGATTTTGAAGAAGCTACCAGATACGAGCTGCTCATCCAGATTTCTGATTCGGTGCACCACACAGAGGGATCTCTCATTGTCCAAGTGTTGGACGTCAATGACAATCCACCAGTATTTTCTGAAGAGTTCTACCAGGTAAACAGCTTAAGCTGAAGCCACAGCCCAAGCTAGAAAAAACAGGAAGTAACAAAAGCCTTCCATCCTTAACCATCTAATTTGGCCAGAAAATGTTCAGTTTTTAGTGCCTGAGTGAATGGTGCAGGTTTTATACTTAATATTGTGGACCCCATAAGTGCATAGAGAACTGAAGTCTCATTCAGTTCAATTTATCAAGTATGTAGGTCATCATTTTAGAAATGTTTATGGGGTTGGAATTCCATCATTTATTACAATTGGAACTTGCCTAGTACTTGCAAAGCCACAGAGAAAAGAAGAGAGTTAGGATTATCTGCAGTTAATTTGGAAAAATTCTTTCTTTCCTAGGTGTATTTTTGTAATACAATGATTAACATCTTGCAGAAACAAATCATGAGCAAAATTGTAAAGTGGAAACTTTAATTCTTAGGGCACAATATACGTTGGTGGAAGTAAGGGCAATGATAATACTCAAGGAGTTGGAAGTGAAGTCTAGCACTCTGGAATGTAGCAAATGCAGGATGGAAAGGTCAGCACAGGAGGAAACCTGTCCTGTGCAGTCTGTGAAAGTTTGCTTGAATTATAAAATGCGTGGTGTGCAACAGTGTATGAGTGACTCATTGCCTGTCTTCGGCTATGCAGAAATAATTTAAAAGGAAAATTTTTCATAATAAAAAAATTGGAGTGAAATTTAAAACATTTTCATTTTGTTTCATTTCTAAATCAAAGAACCATGATTATAAGTTTTTTGAGATGCTGGAGACACAGTCCCCAGCCTGCGCGTGGTGGGCAAGCGCTCTACCACCCATCTGCATGCCTAGCCCTAGCGACTATTTTAATTAATGTGTTTAAGAAAATCATGTTGTACTGTGTGGTTTTCAAAGTCAGTATCAATAAAGAGACCTCACTTTGTGGGCCTGTGACAATATGTTCAGTCTATAAGCATGACATCTTTTTTTCTTTCAGGTCACAGTTCCTGAATCAGTACCCCTGGGGTACTCAGTATTAACTGTATCAGCCACAGACTTAGAAAGCAATGAGAACATTTCCTACAGAATCCTTTCCTCTAAGGAATTCTCCATTGATCCTGTGAATGGTGAGTTATTTATGGTGGCTTTCGTGCTTATAGGTTTGAGTTACAGGGTGAAAACATGAAATAATCCTTTCCAAACACTCTGGAAATAGTCCCCCAGCTCTACGTCTTGGAGTTATGAGTGTCACCTTCTCATTTATCTTCCCGTCAAACACTGCAGGAACAAATGCCAGTGTTATTTCCCTGCTCTGGCATTTCAGTGACCAGAAAGCAAAAGGTATTGCTAGTAAATATTCAGAAATTTGCAGACCCCAACAGGGAGTTCATGTGCCCAGGCAGGCACGGCTTGGGCAGTTTTCCAAGGAATCAACAAGAATCAGAAAGATGTCAACAGGATTAATTCTGGACTGAAGACTTTACATTACCGGAGTTGGGAAGCTTGTTTTAGTAAGTACAGATACAAAAATATTCAGAAATAGCACAATATATTCAATAAAGACAAGAATAATTTTAAAAAAAGAAAATGAGGCAAGCATCCCTTTCTCCTAAACATAAAACATTGTGTTCTGCTTTATTTGATGTCTTCCAAGGCTCTTTGTATTTTTATCAGAGAACAAGACATTTGTGTTTGTGAAATGTATTCAGGCATGTGATTTCACATTAGAATAATTAAGCAGAGTACAGGGAAAGCCTGACCTTGAGTGGACATTAAAAGCTAGTGTTTTTGCAAATGGGAAGCCGACCAAGTGATGAAGGGTATGGGGAGGGGATGGAGCAGTAAGAAGAATGAAGATGTGTTTTGCGCATGCACCAAGTCCCCATGGTGAATGTAATCTCTATGTACTTCGAACGTGTACTAATAAAAATTTTAAAAATAAAGAAGCAGAAAAACAGCTAATGCTGATAAAAATGAATAATCAGCAAGACAATGTCCAAGCAGCGCTCAGGCTCACGAAGAACAGGATCTGGGATGCGTTACACTGTGTGGTCCCATCTCTACTCACCATTGCAGCATTCCCACGGGACAGAGCCCGTTTAAAAATCAGCATCATTATGTCAGTCAGCTTTCTGTTGCTGGGACGAAACACAGATACCTGCGACATAGGGCTCCAGGTTTCAGAGTTTGTAATACATCAACTGCTGGCTCACAGGCAGAAGCATCTTTGAAAAAGGGCATGGAGGAGCGGAACTGCTCCTCTGCAGAGCAGCAGTCAAGAGGTAAGCCCAGGAGATCAGAGCCCAAGAGGAAGACGCCAGGGTGACCAGACAGTCCCCAAGATCACACCTCCACGTCTCACCCAGGCACACCCGGAAGCGCGCTCTTAGGTGTCTCTCATGCCAACTGAGTTGAAAATCAAGATTAATCATCACAGTGAGGATTATGTGAGAAAATAATTTAGTCTGAAAATATCACAGTGAGGCCCACAGAGTGCTGCAAGAGAACCAGGAAATTCATAACGTTGCTACAAAGCCTGTGGATGAATGACTAATGTTTGACCATCAGCATACTGAGAATTTGGCTTCTCTTTTCCCCTTGCCTCTCCCTCTCCCTCTTCTTCTTTCTCTTCATCCACTCCTCCCCTCAGATAATGTCAGACTCCCTGGCCACAGCAAATCAGTGTGCAAGGTGTCCTTCCAAAAACTCAATTCTTAGCAACATTTTTTGTTGATACATGTCACCAACATGTATCAAGAGGTGAATCTCAATGTTTTTAAAACATTAAATGTTACCATGTTAATTTAGTACGTGTTATGACTGTAATTAAAAATGTGGCATTTGAATTTCAGCACTGTATTAGTGTTTTTTCTCAGCAACCATATTTAAGACATTTGTTTTAGTAAAATATTGTTACATGCATATTTATAATAATTATTGATATATTTAATGCAATAAGATGTATTAACTATATTTTATCAGTGATAGAAACATTCACTTGTTGAATTAACCAGAAATTCTAGGAACAGTATCTCTATGATTAGGAAATACTTACAGCTCCACACTGTAATTTCTACTCCTTTTGCTTGACTAAAGTGATTGTCAGCCACTATTTCCAGAATAAATATCTTTATGCCAGAATACCTCTATACATACATTTATGGGTAGCTGCATAGCATATACATTTTTCAAACATCAATATAATTTCTTTTTAAAAACTGTAAGAGCACAGGGCCAGGGATTTAGCTCAGTGACATAAGCTCCTGCCGGCCAAGTGCGAGGTCATGAGTTCAATGCCCAGTACCAAAAAAAAAAATTGTAATGGCACAACTTACTAGACAAAAAGCAAATTTCAGAAAAAGATTTGTGGCACATATAACCACAGACAGTACACATATTTCACAGACTAAATGTCATCAAAGTTATGTCTTAACCTTAAATATTTTAAATGTAACAATTTTAAATTTCTGTTTAGGTTTATTGTTGGTTGTAACTTAACGCATCTAACAAGAAACTAAATGCATTTAGATGTTGGAGAAGCATTTGCCAGCAACTGACTAGATCATAAACATTTTCATTTCACAGCAGTGACAAGCTATGTCCTGTTTTTCAGGCACGATATTTACTGCCAGTCCTGTGTTACTTCTGGATAAAATACCAACAGCTCGATTTCTCGTGGAAGCCAGTGACGGTGGAATTCCTGAGCTGAAGGCTCTGACATTAGTGGAGATACAAGTCCAAGATGTGAACGATTGTGCCCCTGAGTTTACAGTAGGGTACTATAATCTTACCTTGAGTGAAGACACTCCGGTCGGAAGCACACTTGTCACACTTTCAACCTTTGACCGTGATTGGACCCCTGAAAACACAGATGTTGACTACTCCATCATCAGTGGTAATTCTCAGAATAACTTCCTTGTGGCAATGAGTTCCAGTCACGCAGACTCCCCGGATGGGCATGTTGGTTATCTTGTGTTACTTCACAGCCTGGACAGAGAAGCAAGGGCCAGCCATGAGCTTGTCATCCTGGCATCCGACCATGGCTGCCCTCCTTTGAGCTCCACGACTGTCATAGCCTTGCAAGTGCTTGATGTTGATGACAGCCCACCCAGATTCAGCAGCCCAGAGTATCGCGCCCGCATCAAGGAAAGCATCCCTCCAGGCAGCCACATCACTGCGGTCTCCGCGAGCGACTGTGACATGGGTTCACACGCAGAAATCTTCTACCGAGTTGTCGCCGGAAATGAAAGGGAACATTTTTACTTAGAAGAAAGAACTGGAGATCTTTATTTGATTAAACCTCTGGATTATGAGGAAATGACAAAATTCACTTTAACCGTCCAAGCTTCGGACAAAGATAAGAAACATTTTTCTTTTGCAGTTGTGTTCATCAACGTCTTAGATGACAATGACCATAAGCCCCAGTTTATGTCCTCAAGCTTGAACTGCGTGGTGCCTGAAAATCTGCCTGCATTCTCCAGCATCTGTTCTGTAAACGCTGTGGATTTCGATGCAGGTCCTTATGGAGAACTGAGCTATTCTGTTGTATCACCCTGTTTTGTCCCTGATGGGGTGCCTCCCCATCAGGATCTCTTTAACATTGACCCTTTAACTGGAGACATTCACGCTAAGCAAATCCTTGACTATGAAAGTGTCCAAAAGTACTGTCTTCTAGTGCAGGCCAAAGACAAGGGTGGCTCAACAGCCTCCATAATGGTGTGGGTGGACATTGAAGGGGTAGATGAATTCGAGCCCATTTTCACTCAAGATCAGTATTTTTTCAACCTCCTAGAGAAGACTCAAGAAAGACAGCCCATTGGCAGAGTGGAAGCTTCTGATGCAGACGCTGGTGCTGATGGAGTCATTTTTTACTCCCTGATGGCTGCTTCTCCTTTTTTTTCAGTAAACAGAACCAATGGAAATATTTACTGGACCAGAGCCTCTCCCTTAATAAAAGGTCAGGTCAGCAAAGACAACGTCTTTGAAATGAAAATCATTGCCCATAGCCCCAAACCAGGCTCCAGATCCGCATCGTGCACTGTGTTTGTGAACGTGTCTCTATCCTTGGAAGGAAGACACACAATACTGCCCACCCCCAGCTTCTCCATCAGCCTCACTGCCTCCTTCGTGGTGTTTCTCTTATTCATCTGCATCGTAACTGTGCTGATTTTAAAGCATAAACCAAAAGCCACGCCACGCAATTATGAAAAGAAGAAAACATCTTCCTCCTTAGATATCAGTTTGAAACTGACAGGGGACGCCAGCGTGCACAAGGCCCTGCAGGAGAAGGCTGAAGGCAGGGATGAGGCGGTGCCGGCCGGCACCATGCCGGAGTGGTGGAGCCTTGTAAACATCGTGGAGAAGGATCCTGGCGACCAGTACCGGCACTCCAACTCCAGTGGCCACTGTTCGGTGGAAGGGGAGACTGCGGAAGACAGGGAAATCCAGAGGATAAACGAGCATCCTTACAGAAAGGACTCAGACTCAGCTCTGAGTGATCGGGGCTCCCGGGTGCCGGACTCCGGCATCCCCAGGGACTCAGACCAGCTCTCCTGCCTGTCTGGGGAAACCGACGTGATGGCCAGTGCTGAAGTGGTGGAAGGTGGCCACACAGTGGAGGGAGGCTATGGAGACGAAGGCTGTAACACAGTCTATGTTCAAAAGAACATGCTACCCCAGTCCCTGCAGAGGAAAGAAGCCAAAGAGGGGGTCCTGGCTGACACCAGGAAAGAGTCTGTCTTTGTTTCAGGAGACCAGGAAGCCAGCTGTGCAGCCTTTCCAGCTGAGTCAACCTCGGGTCGTGATGTGAGAGGCAGCTCTGCCTGGGGTTCCCTCCTGAGCTGGGAACCCAAGTTCCAGCCTCTTGCCTCGGTATTTAATGATATTGCAAAACTAAAGGATGAGTTTGATATTGCTAAACATAAGCCTGCCATTCCAAAAGAGAAGTCTTTGGTTTTTCCACCACCTTTGATAACAGCAATAGCCCAGCCTGGGGTTAAAGCAGTTCCACCAAGAATGCCAGCCACGGCCCCAGGGCAGTTTCTTCAGCAATACCCCCGGCCCCCTCTTCTCCACCACCAAGGTTCCCTGGCAGGAGCCATGACACCCAGCTTTTCCCCGGACCTCTCCCTGCTGACTGTGCGGACTCCGGCCAGGGTGCCACTGGTGTCCCACGGCCATCTAGGAGGGACACACGCAAGTGACACGCACTGTGAACTGAAAGTGGAAGACGAGGTTGAAATATAAATTGGTTGTGGTGCCAGCTACCTTGTTACCGTCTGTCAGCAAAGGCCAAACAAAACATCCTCCTCAGCCCCCGCTTCATTCTAATCTAAAAGCAGGGGATTTTGCAAACCTCCCTATTCGAGTTTCTCAAATTTTTTCCTGCCTTAACGAGCAGTTATTTCTTATTTTAACCTTTTCGTTTTTGCTCTCAGGACTTACATTTGTATGTATCAATTAATGTATATTCTGTCATGTCTGATTTTCTATATGATTACATTTCCAAAGGACACCATGAACTTCACTGATGCCAAAATGTTTATATGGAAAAAATGGAAATAAAGTCTAGTGTAGCCTAGTCATATTACTGCTGATTACACCACTGTATCTAAAACAAACAAACAAAAATGGTGGCCGGGTGCGGATTGAGTTTAGGACAGAAAGTAATAGGGAGGAAATCTGGGAAGATGAATCTTTGTTTTAAGACAAAGCAACAGGTCGGGAGTGGTAGCGCACGCCTGTAATCCCAGCACTCGAGAGGCTGAAGCAGGAGTTTGAGGCCAGCCTCAACTACACAGTGAGACCCTGTCTCAAAAAAACAAAACAACAAAAAAAGACAAAGACAAAGTCACAGTCTATGGTTGGAATCTTTAGAGATGCATCTCTCTATTTTCTCTGTGTACCACCTGTGGAATTTAAGGGTGATTTGAATTTCAAAGTGGTGTCTTTTGGAAAGTTAAGGAGAAAATAAGAATATAATTTGTCCTCACTCTGTGAAACAAATGAGGTAATTGTTGATCATTAAATGAACTAGAAATGCATGTTCTCAATAGAGGAGCAGGGTCATGGCGAGCGCTGAGACTTAGGGCTCCATTGTCCCCTGGGCCTCAGTACCTTGCCCTTTTTCTACAGACAGAACGATGTTTGTCAATGCTCTGTCTTGTCACAGGGCACAGGCACAGACACAAAACTTCAAAGATCAAATTACAGAACATTCTTCATTTCATTTTCTTTTAGGTGGAGTAAATTTATGTATGGAATAATTTATCCATTCCGTGTCCATTTAAAGGTTCGTATAGATAAAATTATGTTATTTAGCTAATTATCAATTTCCTAGAACAATTTAATGATATATTTTTAAATGAAGTTTTTTTGCGTATGTTTCTACCATCAACCTTGTTCCATTCGCTCCCGCCGTGTATGACTCTCACTGCCCTTGGGTGAGCGGTCTGGCAGCATGGTGAAGACAGCCGTTCGGTCTGGTTCCTGGTTCAGAAACCCAGAGGGGGAGTGCCGGCAATGCCTTCTCCTCTGAGGATCCTGACGATGCATGGAGATGCTTCGCCTTTCAGGAGAGCGGAGCGCTTCCAGATGGGGGATGGTCCAGCGGTCATCTGCCCCGGCAACACCGCGGCCAGGCCTTAGAGTAATGGCTTAGGAATGCTGATGAGAAATCCCAATGGCATCTGGAAGACTTTCTTACTAGCAAAGCTGGGCTTATACAATAGGATTCTTTCCACATCGTCTCCCCCGATGTGTCTCAACTGTGCGTTTCTGTGAGATAATTTCCCTTTCCTGAAAAACGCTGCAGGTGCAGTGTTTGGTATCTTGTGTAGTAGATAAATAATTCTGCGGCGTCCAGTGCCGATATAAGCTATTGCTATATATTCTCTTCGACTCAAACTAGGGGCTGTTCATAAAATCACATTAAAAAATGTAGGAAACATGAAGGTTTGGGTACAAGTCTAGAATCGTACAAAAAGCAGACGTAGAACATACGAAAAAGCTGTAGAATATTTAAATACTACAAGACTGATCCATGATTCTTCTTCATAACATGTGGGGAAGAATATTTCATGACTTTTGTTTTAAAAAAAAATCTAGTTACTTCATTGTTGCAATATTTATTATCTCTTTGACTGTTTTTGAAAGATTGTTTTGAGCAGAGGAAGAAATTCTATACTATTTTTTTTTCTAATTTTGTGTGAAAGTCTTATTTTGCAAGAGAAATATTTCTGGAAACTGCTTATAACTTTGTTTCTAATTAAATGAGTTCTTCGATTACTTCCACTTTAAAAAGTTATCCATTGCTTTTCTAAATCACTGGCCAGTGATTGATGACTGAACATGCTGAACATGATTCTGAGTTTTTGTTAGCCACTTCATAAAAAGAGAAGATGTGAGGTGCTTAGGACTCCTTACCAATATTTAGTGGTCTTTTAATTAATGGCTTTAGTAATACCAGATCTGTCACCACAGTATCATCAAACCACCGCAGTGGGGTTGGGACTAAAAAATGTGAACATGCTAGTCAAGTGTTTGTAATAAATCATATGTCAGCCCTTTCAACGAGAGCACTTTTTTCCTAAGCAAACAATATAATTTGTACAGTTTTCCTTCAAGTTTAATATTAACTTGCCTCATATGTTCTGTGTTACTTTGCTGATCTCTACACCAGCTTTAGCACTCTGGAGGGGGTACAGAACTTGTTAGTGGAAAATCACATTAAGCCTTAGATTCATAAGCTATAAAATAAAAGACAGTTGTCTCTTGTGGAATTTTGGCTGCCTGAAATTCTGGACTTTCTTGTTGGCAGCCTTAAAAGTACTGGTGTAAATCAGTACCAAATGAATATCAAAATTCCATGTCCTAGTAGTAATCATTGGATTGACTTCCAAAACAGATTCCTGAACAAATAAAGGGAAAAAAGCTGTATCTTTAGGGATTTGATCATTTCTGTGTTTTTAAAAATGCAGAAATGTGTTGTACCCTGCTGGCAGCCTCCTATGTACACTTTCAGTCTGTGGATGTCCAACGGAAACAGGGCTTCTGTTCCTTTCCCACCATCTCAGTCCTCAGCACTCTGCTAGCTGTGCTTTTTAGAAATGGAATGGGAAAAATTATTGATTTTGAAGCTATTTCCATACGGTCATACACTTTGTCTTTTTTGTTTTCTTTTTCCCTTTTACACATACGTTAAGTTTTAAAACGCAAGATAAAATGATCTAAGATAATGATCCACTTCAAAGTAATGAAACACACGGAGTGACGCTGGCCTTTGAATTGTCCCGTAAAGGTATAGGTAAGCTCCTCCTCGAGTGTGTTGTCACAGCGTGTTTTCCTCCAGTGCCATCACGTGAGGAGGGAAGGGAAGATCATTCAGTGCAGGGTGGGATTCAGAGCAGTGAAACTGCAGAAGTTTGCTTCGCACCTACACTAAGTGGAAGTTTTAGCTCATCGGAGAGATAGAGGGAGAGAAGGTTGGAAGCAAAGAATGACAGACCGAAGAGAAGGAGAGGACTCACTCTGAAAAGGAGAATTTTAGGACACACGAGGGAAGTGCATGAAGGCGAGGGCAAGGACTGAAGATGACGCTGAAACCTTCTCCCGCTTTGAGTTGACCCTTTTGAAGAATCTTCCTTCACCTCCTTCCCTTCTGTTTCTTTCCTCCCTGTTCTTTCTCCATCGTCTGACAAGATAGATTTACCAAGTACATTTGACCACAAAAATTCGCATTAGTTTGTCTTTGTTTCTGGAAGGGGGTGAATTTCAGAGAGAACAAGTAGGAATGGTTATATGTATTATTTGCCACTCTACCCAAGTTTGCCTTTGAGAATGCCAGCTTCAGGTAGTTGATTTTTGGACATACACTTTTAAAAAAATAGAAGACGAGAGTCAGTTTGAACAAAATATGGATCTTAGGACCTAGTCTTTCTCCTGGCAGCTAATCCTTTTTTAAAAAGGAGTTATTGCTTGATGGTCATGATTTTATTTTTAAATGTCACATTCTACATAACTTTTAGAGCACAGTATAACACAAGGAATAGTCAAGACCTTGTTCTTGGTCAACTCTACTTGAACTCTAACAACATAAATTCTCTTGATTCCATGTAGATGAAAGAAATGTGTCTACTAGAAACCGTTATGGGAACCTTAGAATGATCCTGTCCCAAATGCCTCCAGTATTAAACTATACCTTTAACTTTGTTATAAACTCAGCACTCAGGTATTTGATGACAATTAGCACATCCTACTGTTTTAGTCTACATGACTTTACTCATTTCACCCAATGCATTTGCTAAACCAAAACTGTGAAGTGAGTAATGGAAGGGGGAGGCACACCAAATAAAGAGCAGATGCCGTACATCTCTTGAATGAGGAAGCCTTATTTTGGTTAGAAAACTAAATAAATGGATTTTGTTGCTAGATAGACAACCCTCAGGGCAAAGGCCTGGTCTCAACTTGTGCTATGAAGTACAGATGGCTTTTAGAGTGAATGGGCACACGTGTGAATAGGCAGGAAGGATGCTATGCTACAGGCTTTAAATCTATTAGGTGAAAATTCCGCCATAGTTCTGTGACTGTAGCCAATCACGGGGCAGAGAGTAAATGTAAAGATCTTTTTGGAATATGACAGCCTATCTTACAAGCCAGAGAACCCGAGCTTCCTTCTGAGTATGGTTCTTTTTCTCTTCCTCTACCCCTTCTTCATAGCACACCTGCATGGTTCTTGAACTTTAGATACAATAGACAAAAACCGTGAGTTTAAAAAATATTATTTGAGACAGTAGCATGACATGACCAAACATGCTGGTTTAATTTCAGATCTCATAATAAAGCAAAACTTCCCCATGGTTAGCAAAAGCCGTATCAGTATGAAAAAGATGATCCGGTAAAGTGGATATGCCCAGAATGTTCACATCAAGATGCGTTAAAATATAAGGTAAAAGCAATATGAGGAAATTCTGAGACATATTCTGTCCATGCACATACTTAGTCTTTGTTACCAGTAATGTTTTAAACAAGTACAGATTATTTAATAAATTCATGCTGGGGAATTGAAGGAAGCAGGACATATGAAGTTATTCTTCCTCACACAATCAAAAAGTAAACTCTAGCTGGACTGATGAATAAGAGTTAAAGTCATATACACTGGGGAAAAAACAGACTAAAGATGAGAAACATCTTTTTTACATATAAAAGCAAAGTTGGAATGATGAACTTGAAACTATGGTAATTAAAAGTACTGTAACAAGTTATTAGAAATAATAATTAGGAAATATATAGACTTAAGCAGTATTCACTTAATATCTATTGTGGACTACGCATGGATTTGGGCTCTGAAGATTCAGGAATATGCAGAACAGATTAAGCTACCAAATTCACAATGCTTACATTTTATTGAGGAAGGCAATAAAAAATATGCTTTTATGAAACTGTGATAAAGAAAAATGAATGACAATGTATCGTCTCCAAGCAGTGCTGTCAGATGAACTCCTTAGGGGCAGTGTCTCTGGTCTGGTGCTGTTTGAACTAAATGAAATCTTGGGTGCAGATGTCTGAGGGAAGGTGGTAAAGGCACGTGTGTCAGCCGGGCATGGTGGCACACTCCTGTAACCCCAGCACTCAGGAAGCTGAGGCAGGAAGATTGTTGCAAGTTCAAGAGCAGCCTGGGCTACAAAACAAGCTCAGGGCCAGCCTGAACTGCATAATGAGACCCTGTCTCAAAAAGACAAAAAAAAAAATTATGTGTTGGGCTGGGGATATAGCTCAGTGGCATAAGTTCTTGCCTGGCAAGTGCAAGGTCCTGAGTTCAATTCCCAGTACCAAAAAGCAAAAAACAAACGAACAAAAAGCCCTGTGTGTCAGCTAGTGCAGGGGCTCTGGGGGAGGAGCCATCAGAGTGTTAGGAAATCTGCAAGTCCATCACCTAGAACAAAGCATGGGAGGAACAGGAAGCGCAAGCAAGCTCATGGAGTTGCAGACGTGAACTAGGGCTTCAGAGTGTGAAGGGTTTCATAGGTGATGGTAAAAGACTTCAAATTTTGTTCCAAGTATGATGGAAAACAATTGGTAGATTTTGTACAGAATTATGTCCATATCTCACTTATACTTCTAAAAGGTAACTAACTACTTTGCAGAAAATAGTCCAAAGCAGAGGTGAGGAGAGTTTAGTGCAGTAATAAGACTTGAGTTAAAGGCTCCTGCAGTAATCCTAGCTAGTGAGGATTGCAGCTTGGCTGCTACAGGGGAAAGAGACCAGAGTCAGGATCTACACCACAGATAGAGCTGCAAGCCCTTGGCGATGGATTAGATGGGGGTTTAGAGAGAGTTGAACATCAACCTGGGGTTGATTAGGAATATAAAGAAATTTTAGAGTCATTAAAATATGGATAGTATTTCAAGCCATGTATTGGATGATTGGAGGATACCATTAGGGAGTAAGGATAGATAGAGGAAAAGATGATCCCAGACTGACGGCTGGGTCACAAACAAAGAAGTCAAAAAGAGAAGGAGGATTGAGCAACT
>RJWT010002625.1:0-39986 GCA_004365215.1 Cuniculus paca | reverse complement strand
TGTAGTAAGTAAAAGCTTATAACAGAAATATACAGATCCATAAATAACAAGAAGAGATGAATATTTAAGTAACAAATAAGGAAATGAAAACTATGAAATCTAGAAAAATCAGAAAGCATTAATATGACTATCTGAAAGGCAGTAAGTAAAAGAAAATTCTAAGTGATACAAAATCTTAGAATATGACAATTATTTACTTACTCCTAAAAACTATTAGAGAAATAGTAAATATTAATAGAACTTCTGAAGTCATTCATAGTATCTTTAATGAGGTCTATAAATCTCATTATGAGAATTAAAACAAAAAGAAAGAGACAGATGAAAGAACTAAAAAAAAATCAAAGTAACTGAAATCAAATTCGAAAATTTGGAAAAAGTTATTAATGAAACAGTACACAGTGCCAAAGAATGAACTGGGGGGAAAAAAACCCTAAGCTCTCTTCTGGCAAATACCCGCCTTCTGATACTTTTGAATGCAATAAATCATTTGTAAGTTCCTATTAGGTGATCACGCCTGTGCTTGCAGGAATTATTAAAAGTCTAATAAGACAGTTTACATTGTATATAGCTCAGTCGCTTGGCAAATTTAAAGCTGGAGATGTAGTCCAGTGTGAAGGCTTTGAGACTCCAATGTATGAAACACACACCACACAAACTGAATATATTCAATGCAGGTGGCAGGTAAAGCTGTTTAACAGGCTTTTTTCTTTTTCTGGTGGAGGAATAGCATCGGCTTGCATAGAGCACATCATTATTATCTGCCTCATATTTGACACCACTGTTCTTGCTGCAAAGGAACCAAATGTGAAAAGACCTAATTCCTTTCCTCTTGAAATTCACAATCTTAGAAATGAAATGGAGAATAAAACATGTAAAGAAGCAAAAAAAAAAAAAAGGAATAAATACTAAAATTGAATTAATCAGGCTATTGAAGCCAAAATAATTAGGGTTACGTACCAGGACAGTAACAAAATGTTATTATTATTAGAGTTCCTTTGTATAAAATGAATGTCCACATAGTTCATCCATTTTCCTTATGGGGTTCTTGATTTTTGTTGTGTCAATCTGTAGAAACTCTTTATATATTAAACTAGATTTTGTCTATGGTATGTGTTGTACAAATTCCCTCTAGTTTGATGTTTCTTATAGCAATTGTGGACATAAAAAATAGCTCTCATTTATGTAGTGAGTGAAATTTGTTAATACGTTTCTTATGGTTCCTGGTTTTTATCATAGTTTAGAAAGCCTTCTTCATCATAAAGTTATGAAGACTTCTCCATGATGTCTTCTAGTACTTTTATGTTTTACATTTACATTTGTGATCCATTTGGAAATTATACTAGTATAAGGTTGAGGCATGAACCCATTTTCTTTTCATATAGGTAGCCAGTTGGCACATCACCATTTGTAGAAAAAAATCTATTTTTTCATGGATATTATAAATTAGTATGATTCACATATGTATGCTATATTCCATTTCACAAATCCTCCCTTCATGCTCACAACTAAATTGTCCTACAGAGGTTTAATAATATACTTTACTATTTGGTGGAGATAGCCCCACATCTTTACTCTCCTGGTGAAATTTCTTGGCCATTCATGCTTGTTTGTTTTTCCATATTAATTTTAAGTCAGCCTTTCTAAAGCCAAAAATATTCATAAGGTACTTTTGAGGATGCCACAACAAATTACAGTATGAGTCAATAGAAACTTACAAAATGCTGAAGATTTCCATGGTGTATAATTGTAGAAATTTTGGGGGGGAATTTAAAAAGGCATTTCAAGGTTTTATTTTTTTTTCCCATATAGAAATGTGCACATTTGGGGCTGGGGATTTAGCTCAGCAGCCTAAGCGCCTGCCTGGCAAGTACAAGGTTGCGAGTTCAATCCCTGGTGCCAAAAAAAAGACAAAAAAAAAAAAAAGAAATATGCACATTTCTTGGTAGGTTTACTGTTAGCTATTTTATCTTTTTTGTAGATGTGAACTGAGAATTTCTTCCATTATATTTTCTAAATGGTTGAATCTTCACATATATAAAAGATATTGATTTTTGTATATTAATTTTAACTGCTATAGTGAATTTTTTATCACTTACATCTTTAGCTTCAGCTGATTGTTTTTATCTTCCATATGTACAACAATAGAAGTTGTAAATGTTTTTCTGTATTTGTATCTAATTTCCTTCTCTTGTGTAATTGTATTGTTTAATATTGCAGAACAATGTTTTTTTATTTTAAAGAGAATAGAACAAAACAAAACAAAACAAAACAGAACAAAACAAAGCAAAAGAAAACAGAATAGTGTCAAACATAATATAGCATTTCAAAACAGAACACTGCAAGCTATACAAGTTTTCAAAACATAACAACAGGAGATTAACAATGGTTACCCAAGTGTCTCTTGCTTTCTTCAGAATGGTTGTTCATACATTTACAGACAATAAACTGAAACAAAACAAAGTAATATAAAACCAGATTAAACAAAAGAGCATTACAGGCCTTCAAGTTGGACAAGAAACCAGCAATGGCTACCGTAGTGTCTCATTTTTCAAAAGAGCTGTTCCTATCTTCTCACATATTGCCTTAAAATAGTAGGAAAGGAACTTAAACCAATCAAATCAAAGAATAAAAGTACCATTGGACTTCAGAACCTTTTCTCCATATTTATCTTGAATTTTGTATCTTATTGAGTCTTTCAGTTTCTTACACTAGGGAGACGATGTGGTGTTTACACATGTGTGTTTGCTTTATTTCACTTATCAGTATGGTCTCAAGTCTCATCCATTTACCTATAAAAGCCTCAATGTGATCCTTCTTTATAGCTGAATAGTATTCCATTGTATAAAAGTACCACATCTTCTTTATCCATTCGTCAATTGATGGGCATTTGGGTTGTTTCCAAGATTTGGCTATTATAAATTGTGCTGCTATAAACATGGGTGCACATATATCACTGTGGTAAGATGATTTCACTTCTTCTGGGAATATGCCCAGAAGTGGAATAACTGGGTCAAATGGGACTTCCAGTCCTAGCTTTTTGAGAAACCTCCAGACTGATTTCCACAGTGGCTGCACCAGTCTGTACTCCCACCAACAGTGGAGAAGGGTTCCTTTTTCCCCACAGCCTCTCCAGCATTTATCATTGGTGGTTTTCTTGATCCTGGCCATTCTTTCTAGAGTGAGATGAAATCTCAGAGTTGTTTTAATTTGCATTTCTCTAATGACCAATGATCCTGAACATTTTTTCATGTATTTATTTGCCATTCATATTTGCTCAGCTGAGAAGTGTGTTTTCATCTCAGATGCCCATTTCTGGATTGGGTCTTTGAATTTTGAGGGTCTGATATTTTTTAATTCTTTATATGTTCTAGATAGAAGACCTTTGTCTGAAGGGCAGTAGGCTAAAATTTTTTCTCAATTTGTGGGTTTTCTTTTCACTCTGTTGGAGATTTCTTCTGACATGGAAAAACTTTTTAACAAGACAAGATCCCAATTGTTGATTCTGGGAAGTGTTTCCTGTGCAGTTTGACTTTTGTTCATGAATTCTCCACCTACCCCTATGTTTTCAAGATTTCTACCTACTTTGTTTTCCAGCAGATTTAGTGTTTCTGTTTTAATGTTTAGATCTTTGATCCATTTTGACTTTAGTTTAGTGTATGGTGACAGGCTTGGGTCTAATTTTAGTTTTCGGCATATGGAAAGCCAGTTTTTCCAACACCATTTATTAAAGAGGCTATCTTTCTTCCAGTGAACATGTGTGGCCCCTTTGTCAAAGATAAGGTGGCTGAGTGTGTACTTAGGTTGTATCTTCTAATCTATTCCATTGATCCTCAGGTCTGTTTTGATTCCAGTACCATGCTGATTTGATTACAGTAGCTTTGTAGTATAATTTCAAGTCTGGGATTGTGATGCCTCCTGTCCTTGCAGAACAATGTTATTTGTTAGTGTTGATACTGAATGCCATTGGCTCGTTCCTAAAATTAGCTGGTGCATCTAATGCTTCTCCATTAAGGGTACTGGATTTGGGGTTGGAACACATATAATTTACCAAGCTAAGAAAATATTCACCTATTCCACATTATATGTATTACATTTTTTAACTAAATTAAATGTGAACATTAAATTTATTAAGTGTCTTTTATGTACATTAATATAACGTGCTCTTTCTCTTAGATGTAATATTAATAGGTTTTCTTTTGTTGCACAACTATTGTGGTCTTGAAATAAACACCTTTAATGAGAATGTTTCATTCTTTTAACATGTACTAGATTCTGCTGGTCAAAATTGTACTTCAAATTTTATACTTATTTGCATGAAAATGAATATCCAAAGTTTTCTTTTAAATTCAATCTTGATGAAATATTAATGTTAATAGCATGCTCATATCATTTTAGAAATTGAGACATTCCCCTTCCCTCTTTGCTAAGAATGAAAATACCATTAACATTATCAGTATTTTAATTATTTGGTAGAATTTCCTTGTAAAATCATCCAGCCTAGTGCTTTCGATGATGATAAGGCCATACATTTCTCTGTTGTGTTTTTTCTAACTGATTTGTCTGCTTTTATTTTTTTAATATGGTGATAGCCTTGTAACAAATTATCTCCCCCTAGAAATTTAACTGCTTTATTCAGTTTAGTAAACAAAATGCCTCAAAACTAAATTTCCACCATTTTGGCTATTTTTAAAGGATTTTGTGCCCTTTATCTTTTTATTTCATTATCTAACAGTTTATGTTCTCAAAGAAAAAGTACTTCTATTGAGCTATAATTTGATTCTTTTATTAATGCATTTATGTTTATTTTATTGTGCTTTGGATAGGCTAATTTTGTTTTCTTCTGCTGAATTACTACTCAAAGTACTAAGTTTATACTTTTTCTAAGAATTAATTTATCCATATCCCATAAATTCAAGTATATTATGTTTTTTATCTTTATTTTCTGTACTTTAAATTTTTAGGTTGGGTTTCCCACTTAATATAAAAGTTTTAGATAGATTTTTAAATTTAATGAAGTTTTCAAATTCATCACTTATTCATTTCTAGTCTTATTTCATCAGTTTTCCTTATGATATAATATAACATTTCATAACCACTTGAAAAGAAAATATACTCTCTGCTTTCCAAAAATATTATTTTATGTATCAATTAGATCCACATTAAGTATATTAATGAATCCTTCCAGCAATATACATATTTTTGTCTTTTTGACCTGTCATGAACTATAAAAGAAAATTAAAGTTTCTTACTCTAATATTCTTCTATTTTTTGTTTTTGTGTTGTTCTGTGAATGTTGATTTTATGTTATTGGTGCATTTCACTGTTAAAGCCACTGAACAGTTCTCATTCTTTTATGAAATGTTATTTTTGTCTCATTTAACACTATAAATTGTTCTTTTAGACTTACATAAAATTTATTTGACCTGATGTAGATCTTGCCTTATATTATCAAGATTATAATCCTACTTCTCTTTTAATTTACATTTGAAATAAATGTGCTTTATTATCCTCCATTTTCTTTCCCTCTGTTCTCCCTACTTTCATAGATCTATCATTTCTACAATCAGTACAACTGACATTACACAGTCTGTCATTACCCTAATTCCCATATTTATAATCAAAGTGCTGAAAGGTAGTATTTGTGCTGTCAATTTTTTAATAGCTATTTCTGACTATAGTTTTTCTAAAAAATTCCTGAAAATGTCTCAGTTGTGTTTCTTGCTTTTGTACTTGAACAACATTTTGCTGTTTATAAAGTTCTTGAGTTAGTCTTCCTCTGATAATTTCATAGGTGTTATCTAGCATTCAGTGTGCTAAGGTCGCATTAATCTTTTTCTTCTACAAATGATTTCTTTCTTGACTACACAAAGGCTTCTATCACTACTTCTAAATTTAATTTGCAAGTGCACTCATGTTGATGGCTCTGGCCCAATTTCTATCTGACCTGGCATGGTTTTTCAACATATGAATTCATGTATTTTTTAATTTGTGGAAGTTTTTTTAATATGTATCTTTAAATGTTTGTCATACAGCTTTCATTTCTTTATTAGCAGCTCCAATAATGTGTGGGCTCCAATAATGTGTAGGCTTGATCTCCTCTACTTACCATTTCTCTCCACTCTTCTTAAATTTTTGAATTTTCATTTTATTTTGCTCATTTATCTCATGTCTATCCACTATGTTTTTGCTATGCTTTTAGATGTGTTTTTTTCATCATGCTCTACTGCCAAATTTATCTTGAGTTCTATGGAATTTTTTTTTCTTCTATTTCTTTCTCGAATCTCTCCATTATTCACCTATTGCTGAGTTTTTATGTTTCAGATTAATACTTCTCATTCTTCAATATACTTACTTTTGTAAGGTTGCGCTTTTCTTTATTTTTAAATTTATGACACATATTCAGTAAAAATTTTTGTCTTTTTCATGGCCATACTGTTTTTTGTTTTGGTTTTGGTTTTCGGTTTTTTTCTCTCATGAGCTTTTGGTCTCTCTCTTCATTTCATCACTGTTACCTTGTGATTTAAAAAATTAAATCTTGGGCCAATTTTTTTTTTTTTTTTGCCTCATATAGTTCTGAGCCAAGTGATTTTTTCTGTACCAGTTGTTCACTGGAGGTTCATGTGGAAAAGGGTCCAGAGACAAGTTTCAAGTTAGTAGCAATTTTTCTCAGGACACAGTATCTTATTTATATTTTCATTTGTGCTTTAGATGTCCTCAATTCACAGGCGTGGCAGCAGTTACGGCTTTCTTAAACACTGCTTTCTCCACTGCAGTACTGGCTGTTCATTGGATTTCTGGCCTGTATTTTCAGTCCTCTATCATTGTTTTGAATGGAATTGGGCTTAGAAAGCCCTGGCCCTCTGCTGGTGCACCCAATTTGTCCTGTTATAAACATGGAGTTCAGACACACCATGCTCAAAACTGGTTCCCAATTAGTTGTGCTACATTCTATCTCTGTTCCTGTCCACCTCCTGATCCTACGTGCAACGTCCCCAGTTTTGGGCAGACATTCCTCCTTTTAGAGGAGCTGCAATCCAGAAGTCTCCAATTTCAGCAAACATAACTGTTCATATTTTTGTTCTTTAGTCACCTGTCGATTTGGGTTATTTCTGAGAAAAGGGGGAAATATGACTTTAAATTACCACATTCATCTCACAAGTCCTACCCTAAACTATTTGATTTTTAATCTTAATTGAATAGCCTCAAAATCCATATGCCTTATTTGTATTTGAATTGAGGCACTAGATTGGAAGTACTAAGAAATAATAATGATATATTTTTTGTCTGGCACTGCACATTCACATGTAGTTATTTTATTGTTTCCTCTTCTAAAGAACACCGCATGTTAGGTATTACTATATTCATTTTACAAACAATTTGCACAATGCAGGTTTTAATCTGAATCTATCTGACTGAAATGAGCTTATAATCTTTACTCTGAACCACACTCAAATAATTTTCTATTCTCCAAAGATAATTTCTAATGTTTGGTTGTTATGGAAACAAAATAATTTCTGATTGATTAGACATTATTTCTTTGTTTTGGAATCTGAATGTTTTTACTCTCTTCCAAATATTTCTTTAAACCACTGGTTACATATAGAGGAAAACTTTTAGAACAGAAATGGTTGCACATTATTAAACAAGAACTGGACTTCCTAAACTGTAAAACCACAAAGCCCAACATAACACAACCAATATGCTGTTTGGTTTTTGTCCCCTAAGCAACTAACCAAACATTACTATAAATCTGCTGCCAATGGATCTGACAAAGATTAAGCATGTTGATACATCCTCTACCTAAAAAAAAAAATTAAATAAACGCTGAATGAACACAACATAAATAACAAACAGGTGAATTCAAGTGACGAACAACAAGAAATTAAGATTACAAATGCTTCACTTTGAGCATAATTAAATATAATTATTTCCCATATGGTTTGAGCTTGCTACAAGTATAAAACTCAGACACATTCAATATTTCAAGTACAGTTACAGATAGAAATTAACAACCACTACCATACTTTTCAAAAGGAAGCAAACACCGCACAAATATTTCCTTCTTTCAAAGCAAGGTTTCACTGAATTTTTAACAAACATGTTCCAAAGATAGGAGTAAAATAAGACATAACAGAAAAATTATTGTATTTCAAGCCACAATCTGTGTTTTTACACCAATTCTACATTATTAGTAGTGTGTATCTGAACAAATTACCTAACTCTGAGCTTTAGTGCATGTTACTTTTTAATATGCTTTACTGCATATTAAACAGATTTGGAAATATCTCTCCTTAGAGTTACTATGTGGTTAGTGCCTATGTGAAAAATATTACATATAAGACATATACAACATGCACATTGTATGTATGTTTGCCAACCCATAGTATACATTCAGTAAGTATTGAGTCTGAGTAGCCTTGTGAAAATTTGTTTCTCCTTTCTATTTCATTAAGATCTAATCAATAATGGTAATAAAATTCTAACAGTTTCTTTGAAGGGCACATCTGTCATTGTGGTTAGCCTTAGACATTAATGAACCACTTATTTCTTCCTATATCTTTGGTCAAAATAAAGAAGCAAGAATTAATTTTAAAGGAGAATTATTAAGCTGTCCATACTTGTTGTGTTTTTAAAAAATAGCTCTGATGGAATAAAAAGTCTGAGGAATCATGGGCTATGAAATACAATAAACATGAATGCCACTTCTGGCTTTTCTGTTTGCTATCTATACCAGGTCATTTAGTATCCCTGAGCTTCACTGTCCTTATCTGTAAAACCCTGACAGGTTAGTAAAACTGAATGGGATAAAGTATGAAAAACAATCTATGCAACATGCATTTGATAAAAGTGAACTCCTTCCCCATGAGGACTCCGTAAATCTTTATGGTTCGTATTATGCTCACAATACATGTGCCCTTCATACAGCCACAGATTGGCCCACAGTAGGAATTAATACACACATGCTTGTCAGTTTCTTATTAGAAGATGTTGTGTGGCTTGCAGAAAGCGCATTTTATTGAATGACACAAATTAAGTATTCTCAGTTTTTTTCAAACTCTCATCCCAAAGTCTATCATTTAGTTGGAAAATAACATAAACCAAATATGTATCCAAAAAAAGAAAAAATTATGTAAGAGAAGTATGATATAAAAATTTAGAAAATGAGATCATTTTAGTCTAGGACAATAAGCTTTAATAATTGCTATACACATAACATTTAAAGGAGAGAGATCCTGGTTTCTGTAGCCCACTTGGACAATTTATATACTTAGTACACATTCTTCATTTTTAAAATAGACGTCCCCACAGCTGTTGAGAACAATTAACATGTTCAAGCATAACATTCAGTACCCAGGACATGTGCATTAACGATAGTATCATTAGAGTCATTTAAGGCTTACAATAACCACAGAATATATGGCACTATTGGAGGAGACAGAATCTTTATGAGGCGGGTCATCCAAGGAAGGACTGGGGACAGACCTTCCACTTGCTCATTCAGCTCCTGGCCTGAAGTGGGCAGTTCTGCTCTGCTTGCACTTCCGCCCTGCTGTGTTGCCTCACCAGTGGCCCAAAGTAATAGAGCCGCTCTCACAATGAACTGAACCGCTGAAACTGTGAGCCAAGATAAAAGTTTGTCTTGCCATAAGTTTATTATCTCAGGTATTTGTTACAGAGACAGAAAGCTAACAACTGCGTTTAAATGGTTTGAGCCTTCTAGTTTCCTGGCCGGAAGAAAAATATAAAGCTTGTTTTATGAAGACTACTTTCTTGAGCAGATTTGAGAGGAAGGTATAGAGGCTTCCCACATATCCTGTATACCTACACATGTATAGCCTCTCCATTATGACTATTCCCCACAAGGAGTACATTTATCACAACCAGTGAACCTACACTGACATATCATGATCACTCAGAGTGCATAGTTTTCCTTATAGTTCACTTTTGGCATTACACATTCTATAAGTTTGCACAAATGTATACTTACGTGTAGCTGCCATTATAGCATCACACAGAGTAGTTTGACTACTCTAAGAATCTTCTGTGCTTTGCTTATTAATCTCTCTCTATCCTAACACTTAGCAAACATTGAACTTTATTATTTTCTCTATAATTCTCTTTTTCAAAATGTCATATAGTTGAAATCTTACAGAATATCACATTTTTACATTGACTTCTTTCACTTAGTAATGAAAAGTGTATTGAAGAGCACTGTATGTCATAAGGCTTTTTTTTACAGCAAAGCAGGTGATGGCTTCACTTCCTAGGAGAAGGCACAGTCTCCCTCATCCCTCTAGTCACCTCTCCTGCCACTTCTCCAATAACCAGCCTTTTCCTCAACTTTCCTGCACCCTTCTTGACCTGACAAAATAGAAAGACCCAATGGGAATGCCCTGCTGCTAAAGCACTTTCAAAAAATGAGAAATGAGAAGGCTGATCCAAAAGTTCTCAGGAAGGCCAAAAAGGCCTTCAGGGATAAAATTTATCACAAACACACGTGCACGTGCGTGCACATTCACAAATGCATGCACAGAGAAAAAGAGAGAGAGTGAGAGACAGACAGACAGACAGTCAGACAGACCGAGATACAGCGACAGAGATAGAACAATTGTCATCAAGCTTTCACATACTTGATAAATGACTCCCCAGAAAATTGGTTTGGTTGCAAGACTTATATGTATCAATCAATTCTAGGGAAACAAATCATCCATTGCTGTTTGCATTTTAGCAGGGATTATAGTGTGCTACCCTTGAGCTCCATTACCATGTATTAGTTTTTACTAATGCATGACAGTAAGTTTCCTAAAACTTTGACATGTTTGATCCAAGAGAAATTAATTATTTTATAGGTAGAAAAGTCTGGTTAGCATGAATTTAAATGAAAGAAAACAAAACCTGGAGCTAAATTCAGAAGTCCTTTCAAAGAACATATATATAATTAACTTATCTAAAGAATGCAATCTTTTATATGGACAGTCTCTGTATCAGGATGCACATACCTCAAAAGGCTGCACAAGAATATTCATTTCAAGAATTTCTCCTTGGATTGATTTACTTCAACTATTAATAAGTTTTGTGCTTAAAGCTGATATAATTAATTAGTACCATAGTATACATGTGACTTGTAAATTAATATACACATCTCACCAGAACATACTCAATATTTTTATTAATAAGGCTGTTCGATTTTAAAATTTCAAAATTAGATGATCAGAATTAGTGAAGAAATGTCTATATGAAAAGTTTACACATGAGAATCAGTGTGCTAGCATTTATGTGAGTAAGGATGTTTATTCAGCTGAAGGCAGTCAATGGTCCATTTCACTTGTAGTTTATGGCAAGCACTTCACAACCAGTAAATACTGTCATACAGCATTAAAATATCATATTTTCTATTGATATTGTTTCTTACAAAATATTATCTGATGACTCAAATGGTTTTGGCTAATGGTCTTCAGCTTGATTTTAATCATTCCAATCCCACAAATTCCAAGCTGCAAAGAGTAACATGCACAAGATTAAATGGTTTTATACTATATTTCAGAATTTACTAATTTTAACCTTATTTGCTTCAAAGAAAACAATTTTAATTTTAGAAAGAGCACAAGAGATTGATTACTCTGAAATTCAAATCAATGGGAACAAGTCTTTCTCTTTTAAGTAGTTTGATTAGATTAATGAAATGTTTTATCAACTAAGAATATCTAATATTGGGAGCTGACTCATGTTCATAAATATAAATCCCTGCTTAAAGAACATGAAGAAGGAATGTCCAGGTAATAAAATGCATGCAGTAAAAGAAATGGATTTAATATCCTCCAGTGAGGTGGTCTAGGTAAAATTTTAAAAAAGCAAGGCTAATCTCATTTGGGATCCATGCCATCAGCCTCCTCTGTTTCTTGGAGGCTAAGGACAAAGTAACCTCAGATTACATCAACGCTTTCTCTTGCTGACAGTTTCCAATCAGAGGCAAATAGCATACATCTATTTGTCAGGGCTTTTGGCAGTGGTTCTTGAAGTGGTTCTTTTGCCCTCTTATCATACTTCATTGTGCTTTCTTCCTTCCATTAATTCTTTTATCCATTTCCTGCCTCTTGTCTGGGCTTTTCTTGTTCCTTCCCCTATGTCTTGTTGCACCTTTAAAAGGTCATGGTAAATATGCTATATGGCAAGGTATGTTGTTAGTAAAAGGAAAAATTATTTTATTTCCAGAATGTTAGTTGGAGTTCATAACACTGAGTTGTTTTATTGACTTTGTCACTATGGAAATATCCAAGGCTTTAATGTAATTCCCTAATTTTTTTGGACTTGTCTTATGTCTAAATATTTGGGATAATTCCTTATAAACCTTCTTCTTCTCCAATTCTCTTCCCAACTACAAAATAAAATTATTTTTAAAACAAAACACTGAAAATTATAAAGAGTTATGAGAAAATCACTGTAATCAAAAAGTAGATATAAAGTCAGTGAAGACAAAATCAATAGCCAATTTGAGTGACATTCTTCCTTCATTTCTGACTATTCATCTAATCATGTTTTTGGGTACATACATTCTAACTCTATGAAAAAAAAAAAACCCTGACATTAGTCAATCACTAGCTTTATATAATCAGTAAATAATGTGAAATCACTAACAAAATAAAAATCTTAGAACTATTAAAATACTGTATTACATTAAGGAAGGTAAGAATTCATTGTTTCAGGCCTATTCAATTCACGTTTTAAGAACTGTATACAACTGCACATGCAGAGAAAGGAAAGTGATCATTTGGAGTGAATGTGCAGAAGAAGCATCAGGTGTTGAGGTATCCTAATCTGGAAACCAATATTTATGGGAATAGTGACAACAAAACAATCATTTCCACACACAGCATAACATTCAGAAAGTTAATAGCAAAAAGAAACAAATTTCAATTCAATATAACAAAGAATTTTCTAATAATTAAAAGTGCTGTTGGGTAATCCCACACTGTCATTCCAAGTATTAAGAGTAATTTAGGAGATGAACTTCGAGAATGCTATAGTGGGACATGGGACAGCTGTATGATGGATTCGCTGCATTCTTGAAGCCTAAAATAATTACTGCGCCATAAATGAAATATGGATATCCAGATGCAGCTAGAGGTGTGCACTGCATCATAAAGCAAGAGTTGGGTTCAGCCAAATACAGGTGGATGCTTGGTGGGAGGAAAGCAGAAGAAACCAACATGGGTAAAAACAGCAAAATGAGAGAAAACAGCAGTTCTAGGGACTAAAAAGCACTGACACTTGGTTAAATTTGCCTTCCAACTTCTGAGATTCTATGAGCCAAATCAAATTTTTTATTTTACACAGAATAGCAATTCTTAGGCTTCCACCATCTTCGTTTGCTTTTTCAAAGATGGATGAAAGGCAGAACTTTGCTGCACTACTTCATAATAAATATATTGCAGGTATCCCAAGCACTTTAGTGAATTTAATCTTGAAGTTTTATAATATGCTAAAAAGTATAAACCATGGCCAGTGACCCTTAGGATTTTATAATTAATCTTTATTTGCAACCCTTAAGCACGCACGAACCTCTCATTCTATGAAGAATCTTCACTGCCTAAAATGGGAACTCCTTTATCACGGCACGTCCAGCCTTCTTTACTGACTGCCCACAACCTTCACCTTCAGCCTCCTCTTCTCCTCATGGCCTCACACAGCTTTCCTGAGCCAACCCATCTGTGTATTGCAATGCAATCATGACCTGAAGTTTTGACCTCTGTCTTTGCCCCAGAGGTCCTATCAACCTGGATGTACCTTTCCACCGTAACCTACTGCTGCTCACCCTGCTTCAAAGGCCAAGCTAGCTCAGCGGGGATTTAGTCAGCGGCATAAGCATCTGCATGGCAAGTGCGAGGTTGTGAGTTTGATCCCCAGTACAAAAAAAATTTGAAAAAATAAAGGCCAAGTTGAACATCCCTTAGCTCTCGGGCATTCTACAGTTCCCCTCCTGCCTCCCAGGCAGAATTAATTCATTTGTCAAATACATCTATATCCCCTGGGGATAGTCTACTTTTTCCTTCATATACATACATCTTCCTGCTGGAATCTAGGCCAGCTAAGAATATGCTCACATTCACCTCTGTTTTTCTCATCACATTGGCAAAACACCTTGCCTAGAATAATCTTTCAGTAAACTCATTTATTTGATTTATTCCCAAATATTTCCTGAGGTTCTATTCTGTACCAGACACTATTCTTGTCACCAAAGATACAATGATGACAAAAGAAATTGGCAGCAACAGTTCCTTCTATCATGAAGGTTCCATTGGTGTGGAGGGAAATCTAAGCAATAGGCCACAACAAGATCCAAACCACAGCATCCAGAATGCACTGCTGTGGGACATCAAGTCAAATCGTAGGCAATGTTGAACTACTTTTGCTGCTCCTGAGAGAAGGGGACTCCCCCCTCCCACGCCCCTCCCTTGCTTCTCCCTAACTAAACCCAAGGATGTAGCCAATTCCAGGAACTTTTCCTAATAAAGTTTCCAAATGCATAAAATCCTAAAACAAGATGTATTTAAATGCCTCACCCGTCTCCTCAATTGGGGCATTAGCACTGAGTCATTCTTTCTGCTAGGATGTTATCCAATATTGACCATTGATTTTTTTCATGTTATGTTCCTAGCTGCCTTAATTGCTAATCAGATACAGCTGAGATTAGCATATAACAGTTGTATTTCATTACCTAAAATGTATTCTGTGATAGGCATAGTGGAGATAAATAAATTTGTTTTAATCTCTTTTCCTATATCAAATAACCATATATATATGGAATTCACAAAGGGAAGAATATTCTGTAAGGGATCCGAAAGCTGTGATCCATGTAGTTGTGGAATCCTGGTTACCTCTTTTTCAATTAAAACACTATAATTATTTGTAAATGTACTGAAAGGAGTCATCTGAGTACTTCATCAAAGAATGACTACTTTCCAAACATGACAGCTGTAGGAGATAACACCGACCACCCTACAAAGTTAGCTCAGCACATAGCTTAAAGGATCTGTGTTAGGAATTGCCTGTACTTCGCTCTTGTTCTGAGTCCTGCAACCTTCCATTCTGACCAGTTGGTGACACACCCAGTGGTCAAGTTACATGCTCTCCCTTAAACAGAAAAAGAATGGATTTTGTTCTAGATAAGTCAAAACAATTTATTATTCTACTTCCAAGTTATTAGATTCTATTTCTCTCTAAGTTAAAGGTAAAACTTGACAGTTCATATTTAAAAGTTTCACTTTTTGGAATCCCAGTTTATCACTCAAATAAAAATATAAAGTACTGTCAAAGGTGAATAACAAAATTATATAAATGCAGAAGCAATATATATATATATATATATACCATATTTATCGGAACTACCACCATCGAAATCAAGTTTCCCTGACATCTTTGAGTGAACTCTACAAACTGCATCTACTATTTCCTCACTCCTTCACCATGATGAAGATAAATTTAGCTATGTTGTAAAGTCTACTTCAGTTTCTGGTAGATATTCTTAGTATACATTCAAGGAAAATCAAATCTAGTGAATCCTAAATATGTACATGACAGCAAACCCAGAGCACAAGTCCTCAAATAAATATGAAAGAATTTTAAAATTCTATTATACTTCAAAAATGGCTATATTACACGTATAACTTCAGATGCGTGCTTCATGCTATAATATACAAAATTTCTTATAACATTACTGACAGGATTTGGGTTCTCCCACGAGTCTACCTTCTGGAAGAATCCCTTTGTTACAGCAGCTCCACCTGCTGGTACTGCAAGATTCACAATGTAAACCCATGCAGGATGATCAATTCTGACTAAACTTACATTTATTCATAACTGACCTAAAATGTTTGTACCAATATATTTTAAAAGACTCATCAGAATTAGACTGTGTTTAAATTTTGTTCTGAGGTAAAAATAAATTAAAATTACCCTGCTATTAGTCAAAATTTCTCTTTTAGAAAATTCAGTTCACTACCTATCTCGTTTTATTTTTAATGACCACAGAAATTTAAGGAATGGCAATATAATTGGGTTATCATTTCAAATTTTAACAAAGTCATCAAATAAAGCATCAATAATTAATTTAGCATGTGAACACATTTTTAAAATTTTGACAACTGATCCAACTTACGCAAAGTATATATTCACCTATTCATTAATTTATTCACAAATATTAGTTGAACATCAATTATGAGTCAAGTCCCTGTTGGGGCCTGAGAAGCAGAACTGATATGGATTTTATGGTGAAGTTATGGGGGAAAAGTTACAAAATTACTTATGCAAATTTTTGTTATCACTTCAATCAGATATAATGAGGAAATCATCAGGAAATCCTCTCATGAGGAAAGCATGTAAAAATTGTGCTTATATACGCTTATAGAAAAAACTTGTAATCATAACCTCTGTGAAATTACAGTTTTGTAAACTGGGAAATTTAATGCTATCTATTTTCTCACTTACATAAAAAGACATTACATTTTATTACCACCTTACTGTTTGTAATGCGCACTAAAGAAGGAATGTGTGAGAGGATTTGCATATATCTGCACAGATATTCCAAGAGCATATCAATCTTGAGATAATTAAGAACTAGAAAGAAATTTGTGGACAACTAGATTTCCAAAGTTATATTCAATATTTTCCCTCAAATATTCAGTAAAGTTATTACTACTTTATCTACAAATATAACACCTGTTTCAAAGGCCCATTATCTGTGCTAAATATTTGCTTTTGAAAGCTCAGTGAGTTAGTTTAATAAACATGAAGCAGATCATACTTAAAAGTTTATCTCTCAGATTTCAAATATTATATGTTGTATAACCAACCAGTAGGCAACCAACGAATATGACAGACTAAAAGATATCTCAAATAAATCATTTTCATTTTCCTTGGAGTTTTATATAGCAACACGTTTTTTTATTAAAGAAACAGTTCCAATAAGCCAAAATTCATTCATTTATTTCCAAGTCAATTAGCTTTCAAGATGATCCAGTTTAGTCTGTGGTATCCATTCATTTGAAGGTGTGTGTCTTTGTGTTAAATGTTTCAAAACACACTAGATATAACATTAAAATTAATGTTTCAATAAAGATATATTCATTGAGAGAAAATCAGTCAAATAATCTAAATAGAGCACGCCAGCAATGTTTCCTTTCTATCACCACATATCCTGCCCTAAAAAACATATTATTGAACAAATATAATTTTTCAAATGACCGCCTGCAGCCATTTTATGCTACCAAGAGATTGGCTGACTCTTGCTAAAAAGTGAGAACTCAGGTAATCTAATAAACAGGATTCACCTAAACAAAAAAGGCATCATCTTTATGTACATTATCACTGTCTCCAGTCTCCTATATCATAACAATTCTCAAATAAACGCTCTAGAAAGTAGCATGTCTCATTAACTAAGGTGATCTCAAAATATCCAACAAGAAAAATGCACAAATAATGTCAAGAAGGAAGTTAGTTTAGTATGTTCAAAATTTTCTTTCAATTTTTTTAAACAATCCAATGAAGGCATATGCCTCTGTGTGTGTGTGTGTGTGTGTGTGTGTGTGTGTGTGTGTTTACTTTGTTAGAACAAGAAAAAGAGAACATTGCCTTTTCTTTCTTTCTAGTCAGTCTCTTAGCTTTAAACCCAGGTCCATGAGAAAAAAAAAGATATTTGAGTACAATCTCACACACACGTCTATCAAAACCGTATCTCCCCATTTCAAGAAGCCTGAGGTATGAAGAGTGCCATATATTGTGCCCAACCGTATTAAGTTCAATGGATGGAGCACCTTCCTGGAGAAGAGGTCGTGCATGAATACAAAGGAATCTACTCTCTTCCTCTAGCAACATTTTCAGATCGAAGCCCTAAAATGGCATTTTTCTTTAAGTGTTTCTTTTTCAAAATTCTAAAAGACCACTCCTATCTAAAGTCTTAAATGTAAGAACATGTGGAAATGAAATAAATAAATAAATAAATAAACCAAAATTCACAGACACACAAAAGTTCAAGATTGAATTTCATGACAATTGAAAAACATTCCGTGACAAACTTAACTTGTTTGAGAGATTGGGGGTGTGGGATGGGTTTGTTTTTCAATAAGCAAATGCAGATGTTGAAGGGAAAACGTTTAGATTTTTGACACTGCTCTTTGCTAACAGAATTGCCAACTGTTTTCCATAAGCAAACAATGTGGAAATGTCTGAATATTTTTTTCATAAAGCCACCACCCAGATGATTTTGAAAAATGGAATTTACCAATTTATTGTTAATGAACTTATATATTTATTTCTGAGAATTATTTCCTTGTAAAATTTTTAATTTCTTTTCACATACTTTATAAGTTTTAATAACTATGGGGAAAATTCATGATCTTCCCACGTTGTGTAAATTTGAGATATTCACACACATATTATTATTGTATTGTCATTCTTTAGGAGTTTATTTAAATTTTTCTATAAATTACGAGATGAAATAGACTATTTTACTATACACAGAAATTGGGATCCATCTTTATGTAATATCCACATGTACTTATGTTTAAGCACTTACTGTCAAATCAGAAAATGTACTGAGTAGAAAACACTAATGTAGTTTTCCTAGTTTTGAGTTTCACGGCAAGTTGTTGCTATGATGTACGTGAATCTTTTTACCAGGTGAATTATTTTTTAAACTTAAAATATTCATTGATGTTTGATTTTTTAATTCTTTCTACACTCTATACAAAATGTAAAATTGTCCCAATCATTAAGGAAAACTTTAAATTTAGTTATAACACAGTAGCAGTACTGAAATACCAAGATCTTAGTGATCAATGGAAACAGAGACAGAGAAACAGGACAAGGTTTAAAAACTTAACTATAGAATGTGTTTCTTCCCATTCCATAATAGCACAATGAAGGCTCAAGTAAATCTAATCCTCTCTGGTTTTATAGTGATACAACTGAAGTGTCAAGATTACTTTGTAACTGCCAATAATCCTTGGAAAGACTATTAATGATGGTTTCATCAAGTTTTTATTTCCTCATCTTTCATCTTCTCACTAGAGAAATCTCACTGTAAGTGCAGCCAAAAGAATTCCAGAACACAAAGTAGATATTGATACCAAAGACAAAAATAAAATTTAAAAAACCTAAATTCAGCATGAAACATTTTGAAATTTCTGATGGGTCGTGATAGAGAAGTTTGAAACTATTCATGAAGCATCTTCAGTCTTTCAGAGTGGTGACAGAGTAATTCACTCAATCTAGTAAATGTAGACAGGCTTTAAATGTTTTTGTAGTACATCATCCCCCGCTGATCTTAACATGCATACATCAGAAAGTATGTTAAGATCTTATTCACTATTATTTCTAAAAATATCAATTGAAAGAGGACAAAGATCATCTTTTCAACAGCGTTACTTTCCTAACTTCATTACCTAACTGAATATAGGATTTCAGCAAATATGTATATTTCAGCAAATATATACATATATATATATTCAGCAAACATATATATATATATTCAGCAAATATATAACATATATATGCAGAGGGACAGAGATTTCCTATAAAATGTGTATAATAATTTATTGCTAATGAAGTAGAGAAGACATTTTATTAATCATGAGTGTTCTTAAAAACCCTCATTAATAAAGCATATTGAAAGAGAGCATTTCAAAATTAAAATTATTGGGAAATTTGCCACAATTTGCTTTCCAGAACATATCCTTAGCCGCCAACCCTGTCTGTAAAATGGGGATTTTACTATGGTGAAGGAAAATACTTGGCCTCTAGCTCATTCTTAGACATATGTTAAGAATGAAAGAGATGTTAATAAAGTTCATATACATCCTTTGGGGAAAAGATACTACACACTGAGCACTATCATAAGGTAAGTCAAAACATAATTTGACAAAAGGTAATTGCCTATTTGAATCCTTTGGCTCTAGATCACAGAAAAGGGTGCGTAAAGTAACCTTGAACAAATGGTCTGGTATAAATTAATAGCTCTCCATTCCAAAGAACTGATCCATTACGTACTGCTTATTGCTATTTCTCTTCTGAATAGTTTTGACTCTTGTGAGAGTTGCCCAAAGATCAATGTTGGATGCCACATCATTAACAGTCAAATAAAGAAATATAGATCTGCCAAAAACTAAAACAGTTAACCTCTCATGTCATTCAGATGCATGAGGAGTAGAGAACGTAGAACACACTTTGAAGGATTCCCTTATTTCACAGTTTATCAAGTTATATGAAACACAGCTGTATGTTGATGCCCACAAAAAAAGATTCTGTGTGAAGTACCACAACCCATTCAGACATTTAATAAACAGCCCATAACAACAGCAATAACAAAGATAAATCAAAGATATTTTGCTGGGTTTTAAGTGATTTTTCAATGAATTATTTTTATAATTATTTGGGAATTTCAATACAAAGCAGAACTAAGTTTCTAAATCCAAAAATTAGATCAGAAATTTCAATGCCTTTCACTTTTCCAAAAAAGAGTATTCCTGTCACTTGCTTTTCTGAGCGTTAAAATGTTTCCAAAATATTTATGTTTTAACAAATTAGTAATGTTACACCACCTAATTTATCTCTTATCTTTCAGCTACAGGGAAAAGTGAAGTCTTCTTATCATAAAACTTTTTTGCAGAAAAGATACAATGTGAAAATAGAAAATTTATAAACACAAAGGAAGTGATAAGAATGCAAGGCTTATTCTCATCGATTATAAATATTGTTGAAAGCCTCATTTTTAAAGGAATTTAACACTAAGACATGGACATCAGATCATCCAGAAGAAGTCTTTTGGCCGGAAGCAGTCTATCTTTTAAATATGTGGGTATATGAATACATGAGCATTTGTATATATGTTAGCATGTTAAAATACATATGTGTATTTGTATGTGAACATACATGAATGCATATAAATGTGTCTATGCATTTGTATGAGGACATGAGGGAATGCAACTCTTTCATCAAAGAAATTTCATCAAATTTCTCTTTCATCAAAGAGATTTATTAAGTATGTTCTAAGAAACGATTTATTGGGCTATGAAGAATATATAGCAGATAAGTAGAGCCAACATATTACATAGAATTGTTTGGAGCAGGACTGGTCACATAGACAAATCTGAATATTAACATTTTGGAGTCAAAATGTAATTCTTTATTTTGCAATGATTATGTAACCTTCAACAGCATAATTTTCAGTATTTTTTTAATCACTGCAAAGAACTCCAACTGGTTCACTGATGGACTGTTCAGAAAAAAAGTATAGGATAGGAATCAGGATGGGATGCTCTTCATAACAAGACTAATTCAACTTTCTCAGTATAGTCCCTCCATTTAGCCACATTTATCAAATTAAATATAATCAAAGCACAGTGGGAGCCAGGCGTGGTGGTGCATGGCTGTAATCCCAGCACTCAGGAGACTGAGGCAGGAGAATCATTGCGAGTTCGAGACCAGCCTGGAGTACAAAGTGAGCTCAAGGCAGCCTGAACCACATAGCAAGACCCTGCCTCAAAAAGAAAAAAGAAAAAAAAAAACACAGTGAGCACTTCACATTTGTATTCATATTATTCTACCAATAAAAATACTGTAGAAATATAATACAAAATATTAAAATTTTTACTATAATTATAACTGTGAAAAGTATTTTAATGTCTTTAGAATAAAAAAAAAACCCATGATTCTATTTGACATGTTTTTCTCATGCTCCCAGTCTAAGATTAGGTACTTGAACCTTAAGTAAAAGACTGCTAGGGACTTAAGAAACATCTACCATCAGAATGATTTTCCCACTGAAAAATGAATTGAAATAATTCAAGGTACATATTCTAGTATCTGTCAGATGATAAATCATTCCAAATGCTAATCTCAAATTGTTGTATATTTAAAAAAAAAACACTAGATCAGTAGATATTACTTCATATGAGGCACGTTGCTTTTTAGCAGCAAGACTCTGTAGTCTCACTATAACATTCTGAGCCCCCTCTGAAGTTTAAAGAGCAAGGATTTAAGAAGACTCTCAGAGAGGAACTGCTGCAGTCATGACAGGAAACCATTAAGACATAAATAAGAAACAGGGCAAAGTAAGGACACATTTAAGAATGTCCCCAGGTGAGAAAAATAAGACATATAACAAAGTAGTGTGTGGAAGTAAGGGTAGGAGATCTGTTTGGTGCAAAAAGAACACATCTTTTAACAGCATAAAAGTTTTGAGCTAGAAAGTTCTAAAACAGTTCTTAAAAATCTACCAGTATTACAAAATTTCATCAGGATTCTGAGCTGAAAGATTCCAGAATCACTTCTAAGACTTTGCAGGAGATGAAGTTTACAAATACTATGAAATGAATCTGGCTTTGTTTTCTTGAATTAGCGAAGCACACTTAGGTTGCATACAAGAAAATGATGGAGGTATCTAAATTTAGGTAATAAGCATCCCAGAAGACTGTCAAACAAACAGACCACAACACAACAAACACCAGAATCATGATGACTACAGTTATAACATGCAAACCAGTGTTTCAGTAAGCAGACAGAACGACTACCAAAACAGACACAAACTCTGTGACATCTCATTTATAAGTATGGGGGAAGATGATAAAAATGCTCTCTTTTCTCTAATAGTTCAAAAATCTGGGGCTCTAAGGGAATATTTCAAAAATAAAGACAGTATTCTTTGGACAGATAACTAACAGATCCAAGAACATTCATTTTGAGGAAAGGAACTGAGTAATAGCCAACAAGCAATGATTAAAGTTTCCTGAATCCTCAAATCTCGAACCAGGAAGGAAGCTTGGTTGTAATCTCTGCCAATTCCTTTGTTTTATAGATGATAAAACTGAAGGGTTGACATCCCTAAATTTATACAATTTGTTAAGAAAGGAGAAGAAGATTTTAACAGATATCAGTATCTGAAATGCAAGTATATTTAAAAACAAAATTCTGCTTAATCCTACCTCTCAATTCTTAAACAGGTACTAATACTCAAAAGTACCTTCACATCATCATTTTTCTCTCTTTTCTTAAGTATTGGGGAAACATTGTTCATTAAAGATTTGCTTCTCAACTCCCTTGTTATTTTCCACTACAAATCTTTTTGGAAGGTAAAACTGACTGGAGAAAAAAATGGCTATTGAAGAAAAAAATAGTAATTCTCAGTTTAAGTGACCAGATGTTGCCTGAATTCCACAGAAAAATATTCACATTTATTTGTATAGACTTCAGTTCCTATGGTGAATGATTATGATTTATTTTGGGGGTTTCTGTATTGTTGTGTTTGTTTGTTTATTTGTTGTTTGTTTTTTTGGTACCAGGGATCGACCTTACAACCTTGCGCTTGCCAGGCAGGCACTTACACTGCTGAGTTAAATCTCCAGCCCCGATGTTTCTTTGTTTTTGAGACAGGGTCTCATCCTGTAGTCCAGGCTGGACTTGAACTCACTATGTAGCCCAGGCTGGCCTCGAACTCAAGGTGATCCTTCTGGCTCAGCCTCCAGAGAGCTGGGATTGCAGACATGCACCACCACGACTGGCTGGTGAGTGACTGCCATGAAACCATATTTATAAAAATATCAAAATATCTACATTTAAGGTGTTTGTGAACATTAAAGTAGGTTTAGAGGTACTTCTCTTTCCTTTTTTTAAAAATCTCATCATATTTACTCCCCAAAATCATTTACTTTTTTTTTTTTGACTACTAATTTTTTGTGGAGAGAACTCTTTTTCTTGAGTAGAGATTACTTTGGAGGGAAACCAAGAAGGTCACCAAGAATTCTGACATTCATGCTCTTACAGGTTGGTGCAAGTGAGCAGTCAGAATCTAAGAACCAAAGAGAAAAGCCCAATTCTAAACATGTAGTAGGAGTCTTGCTTTCTGGATAAATTGATCTCTCTACTACATGCATCTAAATTCTCCTTCTTTCTTATTAGCTCCTAAACCCTTCAAATATCTCCAATTTAAAAATGGAAATACAAAAGAACAACAACAAAACACCTCCCTGTTTCTCTATTCTGTTCCACTGACATCTTGTCTTTCTCCTCTTGTTCACAAACTTACCAAAATATTTACTGTGACCATTACTTCATCTCCATTAAAAATTACCTTTATTTGAATCTAGTTTCTGCCCCCAATACTTCCCCAAAATATCTAAGACAAGTCACTAATGACCTTTGTGACATTAAATCAAGAATTTTTCAGTCTCCATCTCATATGATCTTTCAACAGCATTTAGCATTGTTCATTCTTGAAATGTTCTCTTTCCTTGGTGACCTTGACACATCAGCCTGGTTTTCTCCATCCTCTTCTATCTTGGCATCTAGATGCTCATTTGAGCATTCTTTCTTCCTTTCTTGGTCAAGAAAGATTTTGAAGTTTGGAAAAGCTCTTTCATAGATCATCTTAACTGCATTTTCCCTACGTGATCTCATGCATGCCTATGACCTCAGTTAAACTCTATGCATGAGTTAAACTCAGTTAAACTCACAAACATGCATCTCTAATCAAAGGCAGCTACTTCAAGATCTTATATATCAAGATGTCTAATTTTTTTACTGAAATATCCTAAAGTTCTCTAGTGCAACATATCAAAAGAAACATTTATGATTTACCTCTCCCCTCCACCCTTGTCTCTTCCACTGTTTCCTCGCTGTCTCTATGGAAAGTACCTATATTCATGCAGTTAACACAAACTTAGGCATAATCATTATTCGTCAGAACTTCAGCTTCACTCCTGCCACCCCCAAACCACACCCATCATCAAACTCTTTCCATTTTATCCATTACTTATCTCCTGAATATTTTCACTTTTCCTTCTATGCTCAACTACAACTGTGATTGTTAGCTCTATCATCTTACCTCTCAGAGGTCTACACTGTGGAAAAAGCTAACCGGTAACACTTCTTCCATCATTCACTGTGAACATCTCTTTAATCCAGCCCCACCAGGATCTGAAGTGCTCCAAGATGTAAACATGATTATATTGTCAATGAATTAAACACCTCAAATGACTTTTTATTGCTCTTAGGACAATGTTAGAAGTCTTAAACACAACCTTGTCCTGAAAGGTCTGGTTTCTATCTTCAAAACTTCCTAATTCTGTCCACACCTTTTCATTTCTCTTATTTGCCTTAGCTACACATTCCAAGGTCCACTGTTAACATTCCCAACCTTCCCAAACTCCAACTAGCTGTAAGGACCATAACTAGTCCTCGCCAAGATTCCCCAGTTTCAACTTTACCTTTCTTTGCAGACAAAGCAGCTGTCAATCAAGAAGCTTGCTTTGCCATGAGCCCTCACTGAATCACAGTCATAAACAGCTCCAGCTGTCTAAGAGTCTGGTGCCCACTTGGACCAATTACAGGCCTGTAGCTGGACCAATCAGAAGGTCCTAATTTGAACCAGTCACTCATCTGCAGTCTCTATTTAAATAGCACTCACCTCACCCTTCTTTGGTTATTCTGGGAAGGCTACCTTTAGTGTACTGACATCCCTGTGGTATAGCGCAGGTCCTTTTTAAGAACTGCGTTGGTGGTCCTATAAACCTACTTGTGATTTATTTCTCAGGTAAGATGGGCTTGGAAGATCCTCAGGTTGTTACCTTCAGCAGTGTGGTCAGAGCTGCCCTCTCAAAAGAAAGAGCAATAGACCCTAGAGGCTGTTAGCCCTGGACAGCTCCTTGGAGCAGCAGCCAAGGAAGATCAGCAGCAGAGATCGGCACCCAGCAGAGTTGACCTTCAGCATCAGCACAAGTCTGTATGGATGAAGGTAGCGGCCAGCAGCAGCAGTGACCAGAAGCTGGGTATGTTAACTGTTGGCATCCAGCATTATCCAGGGTCACTGGTGACATCAAGATTGCAAGCAGAGCTGCTTTTGCAAGATTCATGATTTCCATTTGAATCAAAGAAAGAACATTTCACTGGTTGGCAGCAATACATTTCCTTTGTGTCCTTTTCCTAGACTTCTTCCCTCTTTCTGTACACTGGTTAATTTCTATTTATCCCTGGTATTTATTTCAGCTTGCCTTGTATTGAGAGAAGACTTGTCTGCATGCCCCAACTAATTCATACTCTCCGAATTGCATTTTACATTGTCAACTATTTAATTTGACTGTTGGATTAATTTCTCTGTCCCCACAAGACTGTTAGCCAAAGGGAGAAGGAATCACATCTATTTGAACCATCCAGTGCCAACTGAGTGCCTGGAACATTGCAGAAGCTCAGAAACTTAAATAAAAGAGGAGGTGATGAACCTAGAAACTCAGCACACAGAACCACTCGAAAACCTGGAGTTGTCAGAGATCTCATAAAAGAAGTAGAAGAGGAATATAGATAGATAGATGGAAAGATAGATAGATAGATAGATATATAGATAGATAGATTTGGGCTGGGTTTTTTTTTTAATATTTATTTTTCTTAGCAAACAAAGTGATATTATCTTGACCAACTGATTTTTTTCTGTTTCAGCACTCATCACTAACATGAATCATTCTGAATTATTGACCAAACCCTATGCAAACCTTTCATAGTGACAATATAAGATTTTCTTCTGAGAAGGAGTTTGTTGTATACTCAATTTAACTAAAAACAAACAAAACTCTCTCTTATGTGTCAGGTAATATACTAGGTCCTATGGCATTGTGCTTATTTGTTCTGTTGTTATTGTAGTCTTGTTTTATTTTTAATTTTACACAAAGCAGCTCACCTTTGTACAATTTTTTTTCAAAGATACAAAGGTCTGAGTAGTGAACAAGAAGAGTAAAATACTTTCTTACTGAAATTATTAGAAACCACAATTAATTTCTTAGCTGATGCCTAAATACATATTTTAAAAAGGATTTACTTTCCACAAAAACAAAACAAAACAGATACTATATGATCATATCTCATAAGTGACCTAGAGCAGGCACTTATTTTTCTTTATCATAAGAATCTATAAATAGTAAATAACTCATAAATTAAGTATGCTTAATTCTTTAGACATATGGAAATTTTTACTGAAACATGTACTTCATTTGCAACTACACATGAAATTAAAACAAGCATGAAACTAAAAGTATAATTGTCCTATTTATATGTATGATAATTTTTTTACCATTTAATAAATATCTCCTAAGGGTTAAGTGCTTATGACTAATCTTCAAAGCAACCTGCAAAATAAAATAAAATTTAAAATTAATCAGATTTACAGAGTTTGACATCAAAGCTTGGAAATGTTAAGGACTAAACACATGTCAAGATGATTTCCAACATGCACTTTAAATAAGGTTTGGGAAGTTTTCTATTATGATTTCTTTGAATAACCCACACATCTACAGCCAACTGATTTTCAACAAAAGTACTGACAACACATACTCAAAAAAGGACAGTCTTTTCAATAAATGGTGCCAGGGAATTTGCATATTCATATGCAGAATAATAAAACTAGATCCTAGCTTTTACTAGTTACAAAAATCAACTCGAAATGGATTAAAGGCTTAAATGAAATACCTAAAACTATGAAACTACTACACAAAAACAGGAGCAGTGCTTCAGGACATTGGAATGGACAAGGATTTTTTTGACCAAGCTCCAAAAGCACAGGAAACAAAAGTAAAACCAGACAAGCAGGATGACAGCAAACTAAAAATCTTCTCAGGAAAGAAAGCAATCAATACAGTGAAGAGACAAACTACAGAATAAGCACAAACTATAATGCTGCTAAGGGATTGATATCCAGAATACAAAAGGAACCTCAATAGCAAAAGCACTCACTAGGAAATAAGAAAAAACTAAAACTGCACAATAGACCGACTAAGTAGATTTCTCAAAAGAAAATGTTCAAATGGTCAACAGATATAGGAAAAGCTTCTTCACATCACTAATCATCAAAGAAATACAAATCAAAACCACATATTATCTCACACCAGTAAGAATGACTATCCACAAAAAGACTAGAGAAAATAAATTGCTGATGAGGAGGTATAGAGAAGGGAACACATGCTGGCTTTCGATGAAATATAAATGAGCACCACCATTATGGAAAACAATAAACTGGTGCTTAAAAAACTAAAAGTAGAAGTTCCACATGATCCAGAAATCCTACTACTGGGTATATATCCAAAGGAAATAAAATCGATATGTTGAAGAGATATCTAACAGTTCTCTTATGTTCAGTGCAGCACTATTCACAATAGCCAAGAAATGGAAGCAATCTAAATATCCATCAACTAATGTACAGATAAATAAAATTTGAGATATATATGGAATACAATTTAGCCATAAAAAGTAATGAAATTCTATCTCAACCATGACAACATGGATCGAAGTAGAGATGATCATGTTAAGCAAAATAAGCCAGGCACAAAAAGACAAGTACTACTCGACCTAATTTATATTTCGGATATAAAAAAGTTAAAATAAAACAAAAAACAGTGGTTATTAGAATCTGGGAAGAGTAGAAAAGGAAAGGATCAATGGATACTAAGTCATAGTTAGAAGAATTACTAGTGTACTCTTACAAAGCGGGATGACTATAGAAAACGATAATGTACTATAAATATCAAAAAGCTAAAAGAAAGGAATTTGAATGTTTTCCCCATATGAAAAGTATAACTGTGTAAGGATCTATGTTCAACCTGATTTAAACATGGCAATCAAAATAGACATTACTAACATTATTCATTTAGCCAATCAACAAACATTTAATGGTTACCGATTATGTGTTATACCTTGAAATACAACAGTGAACAAGCTAGACATGGTCCTCGACTTTCATAGGTTACTTAGCATCACTTTTAAACCCATACCAAAAAAGAAATCAGTACTGAAATTTCAAAGGGAAACCCCGAGACCTTCGTTCTTTAGACAGTTGTTTTCTAGGATTAAAGAGGTCATCAAATTCTTATTTTTCATATGCTGGGTAAGCTCCTCCTCATGACCTATGAATGTAAACAGAAATCACATCTTTTTCTGAGAACTTCAAGTTATCAAGAGAGGGCCTCACACTCAGGACATTCCTTTGCAGAGTTGCAAAGTCAAATTTGGCACCAAAATGCTCATAATGATTTCTCAAGTTGCATCCTTGGCATAAGGGCATCAAATTTAGCATGTTATGGAAAGGTCATTTCAACAGTCAGAAATTGATGATTTGTAATACAACCAACTCAACATACAGCTCCTTGGGGGAAAAAAGTTTCTCTTGGGAAGAGATTTTGAAATGGCTCTTTAATTTATTTTTCTAGGATTGGGCGATTATATGAAATAACAATATAAAAATGTACATTTGTTGGATGGTCACAAAACTGAAATATTTGGGTTGGCAACAGAAATTTTTAAGCAAACCGAAAGCACTACAGTTTCTGTCAACTAATAGCTAACTTCTACGGAAAGAAATTTCACAAGCTTAACTATGACACCTCTCTTTTAAAACTACTATTCAACATTCAGTTGTAGGGTCTTTTTGTGAAGTGCATTCAGTAAGATAGTTTTACTTCTTTCTGATGTAACACATACACAAACTTCAGCAGAAAGCCCAGATTTCTAGTTGCTCCCAGAAAGGGCAGTTGATCTTAATGGGAAATGGAAACAATTCAGAACTGATATAACTATTCCAAAAGTTAAGGTTCTAATCTAAGAATGTCTGCTCTAAATATAATGGCATGACTTTCATTTCCTTATGAAAAGTCATATTTTGGCAATATTATCATGACATTTTTTAAAATTAATGCCCTGCATACATCCTATAAAATTTAGTTAAATCTTCAGTGTAGATCTGATAGTGTGACTACCATTAGACTTGTTAAAATATCTGCTAATTTGAAAAAAGTTTTAAATGTTTTTCTTTTCTTTTTAGAGGGAGAAAACAATAATGGCAGAGGAATATATCAAATAAAGATAAAATCCTGGATAACTAAAGCAAATCATAACATTTCCCAGACCTGTCTACTTATCAAGGAGTTTTACAGAAATCAAGCAACAGCTTTAGTAGTGGTAAATTAATGCCACTAAAGTCAAAAAATTATTAGCATTTGGAACATATGGTTATAACATTTAAATACAGTTAATTGCTACACTATCTAATAATTCATATCAAATCTGTAACTCACTAGGGATGTGATCGTATTCATGAGGTTCTAGGTTCAATTCTGAGAGCTGTAAAAAACAAACAAAAATCTTCACAGGATCCAAACCATTTCTTGGTCTTCATACACCTCATCTGCTCACGACATTACACTTAGTAATCTCTCTCATTACATGCAACATTTTTAACCAAGAAGAGAAGTGAATTCAGCCCTTACCTACAAGAAGAGCTCATGAGAAGCTTTCTGGAGGCAAATATTAATTTTTAAATGCCCCTCCAAGCACTGGATGATTCTTAAAATGCCTCCTTCCATTTATTACATTAGTCAGCAATTAAAATGTTAGTCAAAATAATCCAGTAATTTAGACTCCTTTCTATTAAAGTATGCTATCAGTGGAATATTGCCCTCCCAAAGACGTCCATATGCTAATCGCAGAACTTATGAATATGTTACCTTACATGGGTTTTAAAAGGGACTTCACATTTGTGCTTAAAAATAAAGATTTTAAAATCAGAAGATTATACTAGATTAATCAGCTGGTAGGTTAAAGACAACCAACCTTAACTAAAGGAAACAAGAAAGTCACAGTCAGAGAAGAGATGTAACATGGAAGCAGAAGATGCAACACAGGGAAGAGGCCATGACTCCAGGGATGCAAGTAACCTCTAGAAGCTAGAAAAGGCAAGGACATAGATCCTCTCCTGCAGCCTCCATAAAGGACAAAGACCTGGGATACCGTAGTATTTGGACTTCTGACCTTCAGAGATGTAAGACAGTAAGTTGGTATTGTTTTAATCTACTCAATTTGTGGCAATTTGTTAAAGCAATGATAGGAAACTAATACAGTATCACTGTCAAGAATTGTAAAATCTATCAGATCCCATGCTAGAATCAATAAGGATTGTGTCAACCTGCAAGTGTCTATACAAAAATATTACAAAGTCATTATATAATAATTTATTAATGATCACCCATTTTTAAAAGCCATTTGTTTGAATAATTATGATATAATTTGCTGTAATTAGGAGCAGGTAACCATACATAATAGCATAGCAGACTTTACCATAAATAAATATACTTGAATATAAAATAAAGTTATTAACAAAGTGACTGTGAGCTACCCAGAAAAATCCCAGTGATAAGTGTTCTGTTATTTCTATATCTTACCAGATAAAAATCATCTTCAGGAATTTAATCATGAAAAATAACATATCATACAGGCCATTCTTTAATACATATAATGGATTTTTAAATTGTATTTTTTAAAAGAAAATGCATAAAGAATATTCCAGGGAGGGATGGGTCAAGTTTGTTTTTTCAAATTATGTCCCATAGAATGATGTTTAAATATCGAACATAAAATTAATTCAATTACCCCTCGTCCTGGGAAATCTAGGGAAACTACTGTATTTCCTATTCAAAAATTAGTAGAGATCCTTTGAACCATTTTCTTTACACTGTAGTTCTGAAGGATGCATATCAGTCCATTAAAATTTTACCTCTATATCTTATTTACACAAGGCAGTGACCGGGATATCATTTGCAGCTAAGGAATCACGGAGTGTTCTGAGGATCACGGACTGTTCTGTGGTCCTTGCTAGCACATAGAATTTCCCCTATGAGTGATGACGGCCCTTTAGTGACTCCCCAGAGTAATGACCCCTTCCAAAGAAAGCAGGCTAATCTTGTCACCCTACTGCCTCCCAAGTTGTCCTCTACATTCTTTTGAATATTTATCACAGTAGTTTATTCATCTGTCCATTTCCTCATCCAGAAGCAGAATCTCTTGAAGGCAAGATCTATTTTCTCACTCGTCTCTAGACTCTCATCCCTTGAAAGAAAGCAGGCCTTTGATAAATGTTTATTAAATTAATGCATCTACCTGTCAGCATCCTTTGAGCGCACCTTACCATGCATGTGGACGAACCCTATCCTCTTGCAAAGATCAGCAAACCATCTGTGGACTTCAGCATTCACACGGGTTTGCTTAAGCTTCTTAGGATTATGATTTGTTAAAAATTACATCACTCGATTGACGTGAACCAATTATCACTAACTTAATTGTTTGAGCATACCAGTTCTGTTTTGTTTGTTTTGTATTTTGTTTTTTAGTATACAAAGCTAGAAATACACGCTAAAGAAGTTCAGAAATTACTGAATAAAATCAACAAGCACTCTTCTTGTTTTAGGTAGTACTAACTTTAATTTCCAATCAAGAGGCTATATTAATTGTAATTCCCCCAAGCAAGTATCTCTTTTCTAGCTTTCTTGACTACAAAATAAGTAAACTATAAAAGACTTTGGCCAATTATTTGGCTTATTAACTACAGAACAAAGTTTCTATTGATAAAATTGGAACACTATTAAGAAAGTAAATCAGTATCGTGTCTTTTTACACATATACTTTTTTTTTTTTTTTTGCGGTACCGGGGATTGAACTCACGACCTTGCGCTTGCCAGGCAGGCACTTAGACCGCTGAGCTAGATCCCCAGCCCTCACATATACTTTTAAATAGCAGCAATAAAGTGAAAATTGAAGGCTAAGAAAAAGAACAGCAGATGTCCTTATGTCCATGAAATAACACCTAACACTTTAATACTTACCTGCAGACTGCAGGGAAAAAAGAATTCTATATACACAGGTTATGCATGCTATTAATAGTGCAGCAAAATAAATGCGTGAAGAATTGGAGACATAAGAGTAAATGGAATAGAAAGTTAAGAATATAATCTGGCAACTAGAAAAAGTTAAGTTTTAAAGTAGACAGCTTTTTTAAAATATACCTAGTGATAAAGTTAAAAGGTTCAAAAACTATAAAAAATTAAATTCTCAAAATCCACTGAAATATTTATATTAAGGAGGTACAGCTTATTGTTTATTGTTTTAAATTTACTTTTTGTTACTACTCCAACTCTGCCTCCTTTTCCAATTTTGATCTTCAGAAATTTTTTTGAATACTCACAACCCCTCATGTTGTCAATTTCAGTATTTTATTTTTTTAGTTTCATTCTGTGTTTTTCAAAAATCACTTGAATAAAAAGTTAAGTTTACTACCAAAACATTCTTTTCAGCCTCAGATGATGTCTTGTGCTACATCACAGTCCATTTATTCTTTGTTGACTTAACTTTCACTATCAGGTTAAGAATGCAGTGAAATTTTCCCATTTTGATATTTTAATGTAACCCACATTCCTCTACAATATGGCCTGTTAACATAAGTTTGTTCTACTTTCTTTCTACCTAAAATATTTGTGAATGTTACCATATGTTCCTTTTAATTGACATAATAAATATTTATTGAGGGCCTACTATGTGCCAGACACTATAACAAACATAAACAAAACTGTCTATTTCTGAATGTACTAACAGAGAGGGACATGAAAATGCCTGCAACTCCAATGTTACAAATGCTATGTAATTGGTAAGGGAGCTCACAGGAGGCAGCTTACACCTAGGAGTCAAGGAGTTTAGGTCGAAGCTGAGTTCCAAGCATGAGCGTGAGCTTCTCAATTCTGACAGTAACATATCAATGAAAATAGAGACCTGGAAGTGAAGGAAGAAAAGTTTGGAAACATTTGAATAGAATAATATGGGAGACTCAAGTTTTCGATAGGGTGATAGAAACAAACTATGTTAGCCTTGATACGTCATATTAGTCTCTCAAAAATGTTAATTAATTAATGAGCCAACGAAGAGGAAAGACATATGCAATATTAAGTGAAAAAAAAAAGTAGAACACAATCTCCAGTCACTCCTTAATCCAGGCAGTACCACCTCTGTAGAAAATCTAGCACTATGTGGGACCTTTTTTGGTTGGCACAATGGGGGATGCAATGAGCAATGAATGCTTGGAGGACAAGGATGCTAAATATCCTGCACTGCTTGAGAGAGCCCTTCATCAGGAAGGACTGTCCCACCCAAAATGCTCATAGGGCCCTTTGAAAAGCACTGCTCTAGGCCATCCACCACCAAAGGTCCTTCCTCTCCTTTCTTCCTTCAGTGCCTCCTGAGCTAGAGGCTCCCTGTCTAAACAAGGCACCCATTTGCAGACACAAATGATCACAACTGAGATTTACACCAAGTCTGATGCAAAACCCTGTTCCGTCACCAGTTAGGAAAAAGCAGTGATATGAAAACTAAATATAAAAGACAGTATTTTTGAAAGAACTGAGCAATTAGTATCAGCACAGAATACAGACAAGGGAAGAAAACAAGACAGATCAAATCATTGTTTGCTTTGGCAACAAGCATATTGTTAGTGACTACTGGAAAACAGTAGCTTTATTACAAGAAACACAGGAAAGGTGGACTAGAAAGTAAACATTTCAAATCAGTTTACCATGTACTTTAAATAAGTTTGACAAGGCAGAAAGGCTCACCATTAAAGGGTTGGTTGGATTATAGCTGCAAGTTTTTATTGTTACTATTTATGTTTTACTAATTATCTCCTTGGAGCGTGTGTGTGTGTGTGTGTGTGTGTAGCACAAATAATAGGATTAATTGTTTGCAAATTCCAGCCAAGAATGACTACCTGAGAAGGTCTCAGAGAAATGGCATCAGAACACATACTTTCTAGGAAGAAGAATCTGACACTCAAGTACTGAAGATCTTTCAAACAGAAAGACTCAGATAACTTCTCTACTTTCAACAGCTTGAGCTCAGATATAAAAAAAAATTTTTTTAAATAAATACAATGAATGTGGCAATAAGCAGCAAATTTAGAAAGTATCCCTGATGCTTCACAGAGGCTCTTTGCCTGAGTTCATAGAGGTACAACAAAAGAAAGAAAATTGCCTCTGACAACAGCCAGGGAAAAGGCATTAGAATCACTGAAAAACCATCTCAAGGTTCATCTAATGCCATCACATGAATCATAACCACAGAAATGTGCTCCACTTAGAAATGTGGTAGAGAAAATAGCCACCTCACAGACCATTCTGACATAATTTAGGTAAAATGTACAATGATACTCATGTTGTACAAAATTACAGTGATCAATGTGTATTAAATGTTTCTTTGTTTACATAATCAAGTATTCTTTGTTATATAATAGTGAAAATGTGATTCTTTTTCAAAACATTACCTGTGCTACATTAAGGCATGAGTACCATGTCGTGTTAACCTTATGTGGAGCTACAGCGAGTAGCCCACAAACCACCTCACACGTAACATAGACCAGACACCCTCCCTTTCAACCTTGTTCTTTCTCATACCCAAAAAAAAAAAACCCTTATTCAACTCAAATGCTGAAGCTGGGAACATAAAATAAATGTCTGTCAAGTCATATTAATATTCCATAAGGTACCAATGCCTATGACTGCTTTTTATTGCCTTACGATGATAGTGGCAGAGAAGTTATGACAAATACTGCACAAGAATTTCAGTTTTATAAAAACAACATAAACCTTTGGGATTTTAATAAATACAGATATAGTTCAAATGTTTTTATTTCTCTAAAAATGCCTATGACACATTATTTCATAGTCTCAGAGAAACTTGGGTTAAGTAATTTTTTTTAAATTTCTTGCTTTTTTTGAAAAGGTATTAGAAGGCAAATAAAAACAATCAGATCTTCATGATTTATTCAAACAAAGTATGGAACATTTTTGCTGTATGAATTACTTGAACAGAATTCTTTTTCTAAATGTGTCCTTTTTAAAAAACTGCCATTAAATGATCAGTTGTATTTGGGCCAACATCATGTCCTCACAAAATGAAACAAAAGCTCTGCTCTTCTAAGGCGGACTTGGACACACCAATGTGCAGTGCAGGCGCGTTCAGGAAATGTGTTAGTGATATTGCATTATCCCTGGAGACACTTAACTTCAGCTCATGAAAATACCAGTGTCTAAGGGATGAAAATTACAATGGCTTCCTGTAAAAGCCCCTCTAGGCTATTGGGCTAATTTAAACAATATGGCAAAACTCCAATGAAACTTCAAGAATAGGTTAAAATGTCTACTATTTAAAAGCTGATCTATGCATTTATCTGTCAACAATATATCTTTTTTATTTCAGATTCTATGTGTTTTTTATGTTTAACAAAAGTAAAAAGAAACTATAGTATATTCTAACGTAACATTAATTCTTTTAATCTCTCAGGGGTGACAGGAGAGAAAGGCTGAGCACAGTATTTTACGTATGTGTATACAAATGTGTTGCCCTGAATATTTTAAAATATTATTTAAATAAAAGCACTGATGAAGTTATATTGTCTTTTTATCTGTTGTATTGGCATTAGGGAAATGATAAGACCTTGCAATAATCCTTTAAGTTTTCTATAAACAAAAATCAAAATAGAAGATAACATATATTTCAAACTTACCACTGTTACCCTAGAACTAATTTAAGTAAATTCACTGAGATATGAATTGTAAGTATTACTGTTTAGATCTAAATTCCTCCAGGAGTGCTCAGAGTTGGACCCTGGTTGGAAGTGGCACTGGAGGACTCATCTGGAAGGGTGTATTCTTGCCCCTGGCTCCTCCCTCCCCTCTCTGGTCAGTATTACATGAGCCGCTTTCCTCCACCTTGCTAGCCTGCAATCCGTTCCACTGTGCTACTTCTGAATTGAAGTCAGTCAACCATGGACTTAACCCACTGAACTGTAAACCTAAATATCTCTCACCTCATTTAAATTTTAGATGTCAGGTATTATATCTCAGTGATAGGAAAAGAGCTAATATGGATTTTGGTTCCAGACAAGTGGAGTTGTTTCTACAACTGTACCTGACCATGTGGTTCAGAAGCTTTTGAAACTAGTTTGTGGGAAGGGCTTGGAAAGGTTTGAAGATACCAGCTAGAGAAACTTTAGAATGCTGAAACTTTAGAATGCTGTGCACAGAGCTCAGAAGATCAAAATTCTGATAGAAATGCAATCACTAACGGCCAGGTTCACGAGGGCTCAGTTAGGAATGAGGACTCTATTGGAAACTAATTTTGAGGTCAAGCATGTTTCATTCTGGCAAAGAATTTGTCTAAATTTATCCATGTCCTAAGACTCTGTGTAAGGCAGAATTTAAAGGTGGAGGAATAATTGATCTTGCAGAGAGAATTTCAAGGTAGCCTAACATTCAGCCTGTAGTATAAGTACTGACAGTTGCTTTTAGCCACATTTATAGTAAAAACCAGGAGCAAAAATTAGATGTAAAAATTTCTAGTTTCACTATAAAGGAAGTAGCTGCAAGGTTGGATCATGGAGAGAATGGTTGCTAAAAAGATTATCATTAAAAGAAGTCAAGAACTTTGCATTCAGACAGTAGAAAAGGCATCTCAGGAATCAGCGAGATCCCACCAGTCACAGACTGAACATTGCAAAAGTATCAATCTTTCATTTAGAAAGAGCCCCTGGACTCCCTGTTCAAAAATGGCCAACTAGGAAACTTGTTCTCCAAGATTCACTTCACAGAGCTTGGCCATCCAGGCACTCAGATGTCACCGGTCTGTTGGGCACAACTACCGCTCAAGCTGACCTTGGCAGCATCCATATGGTGCTGGTTTTACAGGCATAAGGAATGTAAGAGTCATAAGTTCATGGAGGCTTTCATTCAGATTTAATCGAAAGAACTGGAGGTGCTTTTCCCAATCTCTCCAGATTCTAATTCAGTGGGGCATATGTCTGCTTGTTCTCATTCTCCCAGCCCATGGTACAAGATTAAGCCAAGGCAGATTTTAAAGCAGTTTATGAAGGGCATTATCCGCCACCACCAAGCCCTAACTTAGCCTAACTCCTCTCATCCCTGATAAAGACGATGCCCTGAAAGGTATATATTTTCCATGCCTTTTAGGCCAACTTTTCAACTAGAAATTCACATATCATATAGTGCTCCCTATCCTTTTCTGTCTCCCACTTTACCATACACGCACATGCATACACATAAACACATTCAAACCAGTTTCAAATTTAACATTTTAGAATACATTTTAATTTTTTAAACTGAATTAAAATAAAAGATGATAAAGAGAAATTTTTGAAAAGCAAAGTTATCTCAGGTTACCAGAGGCAAGTCAAAAATGCCTGTCTTGTCATTGTATGTTTGGTTTTTAACAATCCTTGAGCATAAAAACTTCCCACATGCAATGCTGGTAAATGCAGCATTGGGGTGACACATAGTACACTATATAGTGATGCTGACCACAAATGGGAAATTAGTTCATTAATATGACTCAAACCTAGGGACTGGATAAAACACAATAGTTTTAATTTGATTCTGCCATATTTGATTTATGTAAAAACTTCATGTTGGCTTTGTATCTGGAAATGTGTCCTTCTTCAAATAGTTTTAACATTGATAATTTGCAGATTGAAATCTGGGGTTAAGTACATTTTTAAGAGGGTATTTGCAGCTAGCAAAGGTTTACATGATGATACACTGCAACTGCTGGAACAAGACTGAGCCATAGAACAGATTTCCAAGGAAGTCAAAGACAGCCAAGATGCAAGAGAACCCCAGATGAGACAAAAGGCCAAGACGCCATTTTTAATACAAACCCCAGCCTCTCTTTGGCCATATACATTTTTCTCTTAAAACACAATTGGTAGTATGTCTTACTGGACAAATAGTGAGCTACCTACAAAGAAACAGACAACAGAAGAAAAGGATTATCAACATCAATGGGCAAAATAAGGCTAAATGTGAAATAAAGTGTACAAAGAAAGAACATGAAAGAATATGTATTGCGTAAAAGTAAATTCCAATCACTGTTTTCTGCATTTCCATGGAAAATTTCATGTTAGGAAAATTATTTCTGGGCCTTCAATTTGGAAACTAAAAGAGGCCTCCTTGGAGCCTGATAAATAACAACATCATGATGATGCTATAAAATCACGATGCACTCCTCTTCTAAAATATCTCGAAATGTCTCACAGACATCTTTTGTTAATCTGCATGGGATTCCCTGAGATACAGATGCAGCATTTATTGATGACTTGCCAATTACAGCTGATAAGTGGAGATAGGACTAGACACTGGGTCACCAAATTTATGTAACACATCTCTATCCAGAAGGCAATGTGGTTTTGAAGTAAAATAAATTCACAATAAAGTCACTCAAAATCCTTCAATGAGAAGAATGATCCATGTGTTTTTAAAATGTTCCACTGAACAAAATGAACATTTCTCAGAATTGTTCTAGGATTTGCTCATGTTAATGGCATAACAAGAGTCACCCATCAGCCACAAATAGGACTATATTACATTCTTCACACTGCAGAAAAAAATTTTATATTTGTCCTTCAAAACAGAATTATTTGAATTCTTAATCAAGATGGCAAAAACACCCAAACTTGGTTTTGAACATATATTTTATGAAATATACATAGAAGAGGAAGGGTAGCCACAAATTAGGCAAGTAATCTATAATATCTTCTGTTGTAAACTGTACTTTCAGGAAAAATTATCAGCTTAAAACCAGATCAGAGAATCTTCTTTTCCATAAGCCTAACAAGTGAATGAAATTAGATTAAAATTGACCAAGAAAAACATAGCAACTGAATGAAGGCAGCACAATCTTAACACCATATTCTTTTTAAGAAGTGGGTACCAGAGAAGAAAAAGTGAAAATCTAGAAAGTACAAGTCATCCCAAGTCGCATTCAATGCAAACCAAAGCAGTAAGGAAGAGAGATAAATGAACAAAATTCCCATATGTTCCATTAATACCCCCAATTGTGTGTGTGTGTGTGTGTGTGTGTGTGTGTGTCTGTGTGTGTACCAGGAAGCAAACTCATGACCTTGCGCTTGCCAGGAAGGTATTGTGCTGATGAGATACATCCCTGCTCCCAAATCATTTTTAAAGAAGCAGTCATATACTAGCTATTGCCAAACAATTGTAGCTCCAGATGTTTACTCAAGAAAAATGAAAGAAAGTCCAAAAGAGCCCAACGACAGACACAAATGAGTATTAGAT